>PVJO010032344.1:0-13294 GCA_004026905.1 Hystrix cristata | reverse complement strand
GGACTCTCTCTCTATATATGCCTGTGGTAATACATGTGTTAATTGCTTTAACTGCTATATAAATATTATTTTAAATTGTTAAATTTTGGGGAAAAGATATCCCAAAGTTAGACACATAAGGTCTCTCTTATTGATATTACACATTTGTTTATTTTAAAGTAAATTTGTATGTTTTTCTCTGTGTGTGAGATGAAAATAGCTATAGGCATATTAATTTAGCATATATTATATTAAGGTAAATTGAGGACAGACCGAAAGAGGCAGTCGTGATGGAATCCTACTTAATAATTATGTTAAATGGCTAACAGATGGTGTTTGAGCCAGACTCAGTTTGAATCCTATATCTTTTCATAAAAGCTTTACAACTAGGTCAAGGAAACTTTTGTACATTTATTTGAATTTTTCTGGTGCTGGGGATCAAACTTAGGGCCTTGTGCTTGCTAGACAAGGGCTCTGCCACTTGAGCTAAATCCCCAGCCCATTTATTTGAATTTTAAAAGATGGGGTATCACTGTGTTGTCCAAGCTGGCCTTGAACATGTGGGGGCGAGAGATCCTCCTGTCTCAGGCTCCTGAGGAGCTGGGACTACTAGCAGGCACCCCCACACCTAGTGGTACTTTTATTATCCATCTGTCAAGTGAGGACAATAACAGCACTAGACTCTTGGGGATTAAATGAATGAGTATTAGGCACTGAAATCAATTCTTGGCAGATACAAATGTTTATCATTTAGCAGCTTGGATAATGATAACTACCATGGTAATGGCTGTCATAATGATAATCTTTACCATATTACAGATTTGGGCAGTGTTCTGAATGATTCGTCTATTTAGGCTTTAAACAAGCCTATGAAATATATATAGGCATTATTAGTCTTTTATACATGAGGAAACTGAGGTACAGTGAGATTCAGTATAATTTATACATTCAACAAATAAAAGACCAAACAGGAAATCTAACTACATTTATTTGATGCTAAGAGTAACCTGTTAGTTGCTATGTTGTATAGTATTGGGGAACCATATTTTACATACTTAAAACATAAACCACTGTTTTGGTAAGTCCGACTAGTGTGTCAGTAAGATTCTGTATACTCCCAGCTTATTAACGTACTGGTAACATGAGAATTTAGTTAACTCATTTATATTTGGCATTATCCCCTTTTGAAGTGCTTGTTTAAACACTCTTCAAAGAATTGACACAGATGAGGGCAAGAATGTATCTGTTTATCAATGTTGTACATTTCTGAATTGGTTCTTAATTTTGTTTAATATGAAAATAAAATATAAATGAAATGTCAAGCAAAGAAAATAACTAAAAGAAGATTGCTAAAATAAAACACATTTTTATAAATTAAGTAGCACCTAAGAATACTATAAAGTTATATAGCTAAAGCCCTGACAGGCCAGGTGCTGGAATGGAAATTACAGTACCACTGAGCAAGGGAAAAGAAGCTTCAATCCTAGTTTTGCAACTCGAGTCTGATGCACCTTCTTTTTTGTCCACTGTTACACACTTACACATGCACATGCTTATTTAGATAAATGTTTATATATTTGTATATCTCTACATGTTTATATTCCTGTTTTTATAAAGTCAAAGATATTTTAAATTTGGTATAAAAGCCAAAATATTAGATAAGACTGTTTTTCACAGTTCACATTTCTTAATGCAGGTGTGGATTGTCCAGAGGTTGGGCTCGGCCTGGTCTGGTCCTCAAATTTAAGCCTTGCTGCTTACAATTAAAAATCTTTATTGATCTAATAACATCATAAAAGTGTTTTTCTGGTTAGCAGTATTACCAAACTTTTATTGGATGGTAAGTACTAGTTACAAATTGGACATGAGGTACAGTACTTTTTTCTAGAAAAAATAATTTCCAAAAATATTTGGAAATTGTTAAGCAGATATAATTAATCTGTAACTGTTTAGCAGCATGTTGTCAGAAATGCTCAATATGTAAAATGCGTAATCAACTGACTGGAAATTAAATTCCCTGTACCCCTTTATTTCTCACAGATATGAGGATGAAGGTCCTGCTGGGCAGGCTGCACCAGCTCCCCCACCACACACTGGACGGAGTGTCCAGGAGGAAGCTTGGCCCCCGCCGTGCGGCTCCCGCGGAAGGGTCTGCCGCGCCTGCTCCCAGTCCGGCCAGCGCCACATCCCAGGGGCACACGGATGCTCCAGACTCTCCTGCTCGGCCCGCGCACCTGCCAGAGGCCGGAAACCGGAAGGAGGCCCGAGAGCAGTTGCTCAGATTCCAGCTGGCAGGCCCGGATCAGCTGCTGCTGCTGCACCCAGACCTCAGCCCAGACAGGCAGCAGGGGGAGGGACAGAGTCCGCTGAGCAAGGACAGGGGCAGCTTAGGCCTTGCCCCAGAGAAGAACACCTGTGGGGACGCCACTGCGGCGGGCCGTTTTCAGTCAGCGCAGCCGAAACCTGTTCCGGAG
Organism: Hystrix cristata; assembly: GCA_004026905.1. Taxonomy (NCBI): domain Eukaryota; kingdom Metazoa; phylum Chordata; class Mammalia; order Rodentia; family Hystricidae; genus Hystrix; species Hystrix cristata. Next base: position 10,841 of record PVJO010032344.1, on the reverse strand, counting down.
CAGGTGCGATCGGAGAGGGATGTGGCCTTTTGGGCTGAAAGGCCGAATGTTGGGAATATTTCTGGATGATAAGGAGGAGAGCAGAGGCCTGACCTGTGTGGCCAACCAGTAAGGGAGAATGTGGGCTCTGAATCCCCTTTTCAACTATGAACGGGGAAACGAGTCATGTAAATGCTTGTAGACTGAAGGAGTCCCCGAGGGTTTTTGTACTTTATCTCTACTCCAATGGCAGGCAAATCGTAGGTTCTCGAGCACTTGTTATTTTTTTTTTCTTCTTAGTTTTAATTTAAGATAGTTATGATTCTATAACACGAATTTAATAATCACATAATACTGATTTATATAGCAGGAATTTTGATTAAGCTTCTTCTGGAATGAGGAACCATAATGCTTTGGGCTTGTCTTATGGAAAATCAGGAAAAGGTCTAGTCCGCCACAGTTATTTCTGCAGTGTTACAGAACCAACATTCCTTTACCCTGTAGGAACAGTGGACGGACAGGAGAACATCCTGCCCCTGGTATATCAGAGCTTCCTTTCTAACCAGAAGGCCACTTCCTGCTTTCTCACAAGTGGATTTTGTTTCATGGCTTAAATTCAGTCACTACTGCGAGCCCACAGTAGCGCAAACATGTCAAGTTTGTGTTTCATAAGCGCTTACACTTGAAAATTTTATTCCCATGGGCACCACATTGGCCAACCCCAAACTTATTTGGACCATTAACATGGGTGACTAAGTAAATATTTCCCAGCAGCAAAAAGCTACATCTTCTATCCAAACAAATAATTGAAAAATAATTATGTTATTTCAAAGAATTTCTTTTTGGAGTCAATTCCTGAGTTTTAAAATGTGATGGAACACCTTCCTCTCAAGAGACTGACTGCTAAAACTCCAGGGAGTTAAAAAATGTTGGAGGGAGTAGATTTTAGGTGTTCTCACCTCAAAAAGAAAAAAAAAAAAAGTGATGTGATCCATATGTTAATTAGCTTGATTGAGCCTTTCCACACTATATACATATTTTAAAATATGTTGTGCATGATAAATATATATAATTTTTATCGAACATACAAATGAATAGAAAGATGTTTATAGATACTTATGGATATCAAAATTAAGAAGGAAGATGGAAGGGAACTAGGGAGTTTGGAACCTCTCTTCATGCTTTTGGGGTTGTGTAAAGTGAAGGTACCAGACTCTCAGATGTCTCTTCCAGAACGAGAGACTGAGCCTGTCTGACCAAGGAGCGTTCTGCAGCTGACCTGCCCATGCTGTTGCCAAGAACCAAGATAGCCTGAGCTCTCCCACAGCCCATTCCTTGCACAGATCATCCAGTTGAATTACTCCTTTCCACCCAGTAATCTAACTCCAAACGTATAAAATTGCTAGGCATTGAAGTTTGCAACCTATATGTAAAATGAGTACGGAGAAATGTAAAGCATGTGCAAATATTATTCAACCAAACATCTATAAAATTGTACATGACGATAACAGTAAAGAATTGTAATTAATTACATCATTTAAAATTCATGCTTTATTTCATCTTTTGCTTCCAGAATGTTTTTAATGTCAACTTTGAAAAAAGCTCTAAATAGAAGGAATTAAACACCATAGAATGAAGAACAGTTTATTTCAGCCTACACTGAAGCACTGAGACCAATTACAGATATATTTGACAGAAAAATCACATTTCCAGGATGTAATTTTTTAAAAAAGGAATGAAACATTTTTATAGTGTTAAATGGGGTCTTAAGTTGTAAAATACAGAGATTTATGTGTTCACAAATATTTCTTAACACTTGGTGTCTTTAGGGGTTAAATAAATTCTTAAAATGACTGGGGATCCCTTCACTTGGAACAATTCTTGCCATCAATCTGGTTTGAGATAGAGGATTTATTTAGTATATTCATAGGACTTTCTAAAATTCACTGAAGTTCGGAGAATTGATTGATTTTGTCATACTTTATTTCAGTCTCAGAATGTTCTTATTTATTATGTCTTTATTTAAAAATTAGTAGCTGTAACAAGATGATGAAGAGTCAATTTCCTTTTACAAAGTGTGGAAAATAACTACTCTTTTCGCCATTATATAGGTGAAGGAACAGTCAATCGCCATAACTGTGATCCAAGGGAAATTGAAAATTTGTTCGGACTGCATCTTTTTCCCTTTTATAATTTCCCAAGTTTAATGGCAAAATCATTGATATAGAAAATTATCCAAGTTATATCATTACACTAAAAATTATAAAACAATACATACATTATGCTTTTATCTGTAATTTTTCTAGCATATAAAAATTATGGAGAGATACTCAAGGTGATTTTTGTAAATAGTTATTTCTGAGTAAGGAATATGAGTTGATTTGTGCTTCAAATTTTATATCATTTTGCACTTTAATAATTTTACAAATACATATCACTATGAAGATAAATTTAGAGCTATTTTCTTTAAATTATGATTGACTAGAATTTGGGAAAACCTCTTTAGATTACAAACAGAGATGGAAAATGTTTACAAGTGATGCCCCTCATCCTTGAAGGAAGAATGAGATACATACAGAGAAGGGGAAGTATACAGAGAGTAGAAAATAGTGGACAGGGAGAACAAGGAAGAATAAAAGGAAAAGTAAGGAAAATCTTTAAATGAAGAAAAGATGTATTACGATAGGTAGTTGGTAAATTGTGGCGAAATCTGCTCTCCCAGCACAGTGTTCCTGGCATGTTGGGGGAGGTCTGCAAGGATCCCTTTGTGTGTGGGGCTCACAAGAAAAAAAAGAAAAGGTGTATTGTGATGACATTTCCATCTCTCAATAAAATTCAGATATAAGAAGAGCACCTTCCTATTGCTCATGTGGAGGAGACACTGGGTAGCAGACACTCATTCTAAGTGTCTATCCCACAGAAAGCCTGAGTGCTAAGAAGTACCCAGGTGATAGACGCCTTCCTCTGTCAGTTTAGAGCCACATTCCAGGTGCCTTTCAATCTAGGCCCACAAAAACTTATTCAAAACCTTTCCCAAAAGTATTACTCTGAAAATAAATAAAATTAGCAGCTATCACTGCATACTTATTAGAGATGTTACAGAGATTAAGACTTGTGATAAAGGCGTAAGTCAAGAGGCTATGGACTTTAATTTGTAAATAATGAATGTGGCTTGAGAAATAAAATGCTCCAAAATTTTCTTAAATTTTCAGATGAATAGATAATCCTGGGAGAATATTTACAATTTTGGCAACTCTAGTAGAGCTATAAATTTGAGCTATAAATACAGTAATAACAAATAGTAAGTCCCACCAACCTACGTATTTTTATTCTATTCCTGATCATGTCACTGTCTCAATTATTATCTCACTTTTTGACATTGTCAGTGTCTTTTCATCTGTGAGTTTATTCCTCTGACTATCCAACATGGTTAAGTAGCTCCCACATTAAAAATGAAAAGAAATATTCTTTGATTCAATAGCCCTCTTCCAAACTCTTTCCCATTTTTCTAATCTCATTTCAGCAAAATCGTTTGTAAGATTTGGATTCACACATTGCATTATTTCTTTGGTTTCTCCTTACTCTACAAGCACTTTAATGTGTCATTTGGCTCTTCCACAGAGTAGAGACTGCTCCAGTGAACATCCCAAGTGACCTCCATGGTGCCACTTATAAGAAATGAATCTCTGTCTCATCTTTCATGACTTCTCAGTAGCATCTTTTTCTCCAGCACCACTATCCTCTCTTGACATTTTCTTTTCTTGGTTTCCTCATATTTAACTGTATATACGCAATTATCTCTCAATAAACAATAGAGTTAAGGCTCAAACTTTGACCTCTGATCCAAAATTTATGTTCTTGGCTAGCCCAGTCTAACACAGTATTGAGGAAAAGACACATAAAAGTTTGGGACTTTTCATGCAGGTTGCCAGCTGTGTTGCTATGGACTGATTGTGTTCTTCTCAAATTCTTACATTGGAACACTGGTTTCTAATGCCTCGGTATTTGGGAGTAGGCCCTTAGCAGGTACTTAAGGTTATATTTGAGGATGGGGCCTTCACGATGGGATTAACACCCCTATAAAGAGGGGAAGATAAGTGAGACTCTCTCTCTCCTCCAGGTGAGGACATAATAATAAGTTGCCCATCTGCAAACCCTTACCAGGAGCTTTATCTGCTGGCACCTTGATTTTAGACTTTCCAGTCTCCAGAACTGGGAAAAACAAATGTTTTTTTTGATAAAGCTATTCATACTGTTAAAACTGTTGTAACAGTCTGAATTATGACACCTCCTTAAATGAATACTCATATCGTCAATACACAAACATGCTTTTTCTCTATATTCTTACAGTTGTATACTTTAAAGCTTTGCAAACTTGAGATGACATTGTTACTTCTAAAGCATTAAACTTAATATACTTTTATACTCTTGCCTCAATCCAGTCTCACCTACCTAATTTCTTATTGGATAGTGTGATCAATAATCTCAACCAGAGATTTTATCAACAGTCTTGTTTAAATTATTCTTTTAATCTTTGTACTTCTTCTTTCAAACACAATTTTAATGTTTGAATTTTGTTTTATAAGTATGGTGGACTTATTACTGTAGCCAATTTGAGCAGGAATGCCCAGCTGAACTGAGTTGGAGTGATTCTGGGTGTAGAAGATCCACCTGAAGGTTATTGCCAGCACAACGTCAAAGAGAACCGGAGCAGAAGAGGGCAGCCAGCTGTTCCCCAGGAGAAGCTCTGCGGCAGCTGGTTCTCCTGAAGGGAACTCAGCTGTTCTCATCGCAGAAGGAGCATGGGGCCTTGCTATCATTGGGGATGGCTGCTGTTCGCTTCAGGGAAGCTCTGGTCTTCATCTCTGCTGTATCATATCCTGTTCCTGATATAGATTTCTTCAGCCTTCTAATGCAGACACAGACGTACATGGGACAGTGCTGTGGGCACCCAGCCCTTGATTGGATCTTTCGGGTCTCCAGTGCACAGGTAGATGTTCTGCACTCTTCCTGCATGTGGCTCGTGTGTGTGAATGTTGTAGCTTGTACTTGTCGTGTATTAAACCTTCTCTCTGCAAGTGACTGACTCTAGAAATGTAACTAATAAAATAAGCAAATGCTTCACAATTATTTATTTATTTATATTTAGTTTGCTACTATGTTCAGAGATAATGTTTTATACCCTGATTCATTTGTTTATAATCCATTAATTTTATTTTATATGAATATGTTAAAATATATTTTCTAGTATTTTTTCAAGGAAAGACAGCTTTTTTGAGGTCCTTTCATACATGAAAACAACTTAGCTAAGTATAGAATATTTTCATCACAATCTTTACTTTGCAAAGTTGGGGAAACATTCCACTATTTTTTGACTTTAGTGCCTTAGAGGGGAAGTCAAAAACCAATGTGGATTTTGTTCCTGTCTAGGAATAACGAGACACTCATAGTATCTTTCTTCTATGTTATTTTAACTTAAGCATTTTGATAATTCTCTGAGTAAATGCAATTATTTCTAAGACTTACTCTTTATTGTTTAGTGTCTTTGTATGTTAGACAATAATAATTGCAAAGAGAAGGCCATAATATTTTTAACAAAAGGAAAAAGTCGTCATAGGGAAGGAAAATTTAAGTGAGACTTAGAAAAATAGGTAGAATGTAAATATATATAAAGGACATTTTAGTCAAGGGAAAATGTGACTAGAAGAATTCCTCATCCTCAGATCGTAGCTTCTTCGATGATGAATTATTGCTGTTGAATACAAGAAATAAAAGGCTGAATGAATAATTAATAACCATTTTAAGCATGTGAAATTGCATTTAAAATATGGTAGAAGTCTTTCCAACTTGGACTGGGACAGATGGAGGGGTACTCACTGTAGCAGATTAGGTTTTAGGAAAAAATTGATTGATTGGAAAAATTAACAGTAAATATTCTGACTATTTCAGCATCTTATTCTATTGAGAATTTTAAGGCACAGCTAAATGCTACTTCTCTTCACATATTCCCAGGTGTGTTCTCACCCAGCTGTATGCCCATGAAGCTAAGAGGATGTGTCCACTCACCTATCATGCTCAGCCTTTCTAGACAATATATGGGGTAACCATGGTAACCTTATTTTGTCTAAACAGCCTGAGCTCCCACCAGGACTTTTAGAGGCAGTTTCTCTAGGTTGCTCCTTTACTTAGGCAAGTGAAGGAAAAACCACTTTGAGTTAGATAGAGATTCTAGATAAACCATATTCTTGTTGATACATCTTTTCTGATCAATAGAAAGTAATTATAACTTCTACATCTCATTTTGTTTTCATGAATAACACAGATTTATAAATATAAATCCCAGATGTTGTCTGACTCAATAGACTCTCATGTGTGTAATAACATCTTAGTCCCTTTTGATAAATACTCTTTATTATTACTGAGGTTCAACAAAAACGTGGTCCAGATGAGATTCTCTCTAGGATTCATAGTGACCATGTAGCCCCCCTGATTCTCCAATGCCCATAAGGAGAATCTCATTAAATACCTTCCTTCCCAGCCTTCTAAGTCTCTGAGATTCTTAGAAGTCATCAACTAATGTTGGTGACAGCAATGTGCCATCCTTCCTCACACATAGATCAGACATGAGGCAACATAGTAAGGGGATTTAAGGTGACCCCCCCACAATATCAGTCACCAGATGTCACATTCATGGTTAACTGAAGTAGCAAAAGGATAACAAGAATGTAACTAGGCTTACTAATCAGTTGAGCTCAGGAGGAGGACATTTTAGTATGGACCTAGCTTATCACAGGAACCCTTTAAAAGAAGAAAATTTTCACTTGCAGATAGCAAAGAAAGTTAGAATTATTTCAGACATGGAAAGGATTCTGTGTATCACCATTGCTTTGAAGACAGAGGTCACCTAGCAAAGGATGTTCATGGTGTGGCCCCTGGAAGATAACCAATATGGAAACAGTGCTGTCTCTACAAAAAAATTGGTCCTGCCGAGAGCCTGGCGAGGGAGGCCGAGTGAGCCAGCACCCCCAGAAGCTCTCAATAAAAGCCCAGGCCAGCTAACATCTTGATTTCAGCCTTGTAGGAGAATGAGAAGAAAGCCCAGCTGAGCTCACCAGTCTTCTGACCTATAAAACTGTAATCTAATACATGGGGGTTTATTAAACCAGGGTTTGTGATAATGGAACGCTAACAGAGATACAGTGGTTTCACTGAGAAAATGGGAATTTGGTCATCCTCTCTTGTCCTCTTATCTCTTGACTGTCACTTTTAACTGCCATGAATCATTTCCAGAAATTTAAACTTCTTGTGTCGCCTGAAGCTTGCCCTCCACGCAGGCAGTTTCCGAGTGCTTCCCCAACACTCCCACTGGTGAACCTGCTCCATCCAGTGTGGAGGTGGTCAACTACCCAGTCCTCTAAACTCGCTAAGTCTGTTTCATCACTGAAATCACAAGATAAGACAAGCTAAATCATCCCCTCTTCCTTCTCCCCCTTTCTGACTTCTCATCTCCCAGTCTCTTTCCCCAACTAGATTCTGACAAAAGTTATTTGCAGCATTCCCATCTATTCCATGAGTGACAGGAGACTGGTGTCAAGTGAGAAAATGAAATGTAAATTTTATTAAACATCCCTTCTCATCTCTGCGTATCAATCCAGATTCCAGCTGAACATAGCAAATCAAATCCTGTCTGTGCCAGGCCTCGGGGCGCACGGAAAATCATTTCTCCTTAATACCATTCCCCCCTAGTAAAATATTTTTCTGTTTAGTAAATGAAAATTTTAAATGCAAACCTGGTATTAATCCCATGGAAAACTATATCTTTAAGATTAACATTTGAAGGGGGGAGCAGAAAAGAGAAGAGAGAAGATTTGGGGGCAAAGGGGAGAGAAAAGGGACAGGGAAGATGGGATTGTGTTTAGCTGTGTCATGTGCAGCTTTGTGTGGTAACTGTGCAGGGATGCATATCCATAGAATAAATGGCAACATTCTTTGAAAGCTTGGACCGTGAGGACATTTATCTACATGCTGTCCCGTCTCAGAGACAATAAAGATCTTAAATCTGATACACTGCCTTGAAATCTCATTAGAAATACAGATGCTTCATTTTGGGTGTGAGCTGCTGACTTCTGTGTGATTTTGACAAGTGGTTCCGTGCTTAGAAATAAAAATCTTAATCTGGGGCCTTAAAACATGGTTAACTTTAAAAAAACCATTTAGTTGCATATTCAAAAAAAACCCCAAAATTTTAGACATAATTAAATTAGCATTTAAAATACAAATACTACTTAAAATACTATTTTCTATGTTCCATTTTGTTATCATGGATGAAAATAACAAATACTATTTTTGTTTAAAACAAAAGTACTGTACTGTATATTTTAAAAATTCAAATGTTAATCGAATTATCTACACAAATAAAATATCTTGTAAAAATATGAATCTTCTATGTACTTTTCCCATTTGACTGAAATATTGGGGTGTGTTTTTTTTTCAAGGAAAAAAAACTTTGCTTAAGAAAAATACTAAGCAGGTTATCATAGTTTACTATTATGTTTCTCCCCAAATAAGACCTAACTGGAAAATAAACTTCAGCTGTAATTAATGGCTGGTTGTTACCATGGTGATGGCCAGTGTCCTGGAGATGATTATACTTCACTATTCTCTTGCTTGTTGGCTACTCAGTAATGGCAAGGAAGGGAAGGATAGGCTGACTGCAGCTGGCAGTTTTAATCTCTAGTTAGGTCTTATTTTCAGGGAAGCATAGTAGGAGGAATTTTGACCATCAAATTATATAACATCCACATGAGAAAAAGTGAGCATATTTAATTTCACTGTTATACCATTTATAAGTTTTTAATATCATTCCCTGGTCATGTGCCTCCTTCTTTTGTTGACTGATTTTAGTCTATGCACAATAATTGTGTATATTCATGGGGTACAGTGTGATAATTTGATACATGTGTACAATGTGCAATAATCAAATCAGGGTAATTAGAACTTCACTTAGACATTTTTTATTTTCTTGTGTTGAGAAACTTTGAAGTACTCTGTCCTAGTTCTTTGTAAAATATATCATGATTAATCGTGAACTGTAGTCACTCGACAGTGTTGGAGAACTTTAAAAGTTATTCTATGAAGCTGTAGTTTGGTAATCATTATCGAACCTCCCTCTCCCTATACTTTTCTTTCCTAATCTCTAGTAACCACTATTTGATTCTTCTTTTCTATGAAATGAACTTTCTTAGTTTTCATGTATGAGTAAATGTGATACAGTACATATATTTGTCTTTTTGTGTCTGGCCTATTTCACGCAACATAATGCGCTCTAGTCTCATCCATGTTGTCATAAGTAACAGTATTTCAGTCTTTTATACAGATAAATAATATTCCATTTTGAAAAAAATAATATTCCATTTTGTATGTAGATTGCCTTTTTCTTTATTCATTCCTCTGTTGGTGAACACTCTGGATTGATTCCATATCGTGGCTATTGTGAATATTGCTGAAAAAAACTTGAGGGTGCAAGTATTTCTTTGATATGCTGATTTCATTTCCCTTGGACATCTGGGTTGCACAATAGATCTATTTTTAGTTTTTTGAGGAACTTCTGTACTGTTTTCAGTAATGGCTGTAGTTTTGAGGTACTGCCATACAATTTTCCATGATGGCTGTACTAATTTATATTCCTACAAGAGTTAGAAGAGTTTCTCTTTCTCTACATCCTTGTCAGTATTTATTTTTTGCCTCTTTGATTGCAGGTATTCTAAAGGGAGTGAAATGATATCTTATCGTTTTGATTTGCATTATCCTGATGATGAATGATATTGAGTATTTTTCATAGCCATTTATATAATCTTCTTCTAGAAAATATCTTTTTGGGTCATTTGCTCATTTTAAATGTAACTGTTTTCTTAATATTTTGTTGTCAAGCTTTTAGAGTTCTTTGTGTATTAGTCTTGTTTGTATTAGTCTTGTTTCTCCCAGTCTATGGATTGTTTCTTCACTATATGGATTATTTGCTTTGCTGTACAGAAATTTCTTAGTTTGATATAATCTCATTGTTTCAGTTTTGCCTATGGTTTTGGAACCTTATCCCAAAATTCACTTCCTAATCATTTTTAAATTTTTTTTTCTTATTTTAAGGGGTAAAAAAATATTTTAGAAGTGATTTTTTTTGTCAGGAGATTTGTATTTAGAACATATGTCCTGATTTGCTTGAGACCGAGAGGTTTTGCAGGATATGGAACTTCCATGGTTAAAAATCAGGAAATCCTGAAAGTCCCAGACCAACCAAGACAAGCTAGTAACCTTAAAGATAGTAATTTCCAGGGTTGGAGATTTAGCTCAGTGGTGGAGCACTTGACTAGTCAGAGCAAGGCCCTGAGCTCCATCCGCAGCACCCCCCCCCCATAGTAATTCTTTAATAAATTAATGTCCTAGACATATATATTCATTGCTCCTCCACCAAGAATGTAGTTCTTAGCTTCAGGACAGCTGCATCTTCATTCAGGAAGAAGAGAGGAGGAAGACCAGTGATACAGGGCTAACAGCTATGCGCCAGTTCCCTCCAAGGAGGATTCCTAGAAGCTGCTAATGTACTGCTTTTATTTACATCACTTTGGTCAAATGAAGCCATGTGGGCCTGCGTATCTCCACGGGAGCTGGGGATGTAGTTCTTAACTTGTGCTCAGCTGTAGACAAAGGGAAGAATAGAGAGTGGGGAGAACTTTGAGTCTCTGAACATGTGCCTGAAAATACAGTGACTTACTAAGCACAGTGAATGTGAATGGTGGAAGAGCGAATACAGGAAACATTTTTTCCTGCCTCAGACTTAAGGCAAGAGCCGTGTTTTGAACACACAG
>PVJO010032343.1:0-13296 GCA_004026905.1 Hystrix cristata | reverse complement strand
TAGATATTATATAAAAGGAAGATGGTGTGCAGAGAAGAGGAGTACTAGAAGGAAAGAAGGGGAGAAGCAGAAAGGCAACAGGGGAAAGGGAAAATACGGAAAATGATAAATGAACCTGCTGTAAATAGGGAGGGAGGGAGCAGAGGGGAGGGGCAGGGGAGAGGGGGGAGAACCAAGATACATCATGTATAGGTACAGAATAATTGTAATGAATGAGACCATTGTATGAAGAATGTACCAATACATGTTCTTGGTTTAAAAAAAAAAGTTTCAGTTTGATTGCGTGGCAAGTAACGCAGTTGACTCCGCTTTGATCTAATCTGGTGGAGCCTAGTGCAGGAACTGTGAAACAGTGTCTTCCTGTAAATTTTGTTTAACTGGGTAAAGCGGAGTAGAGATAGGTTCAAGATCATGCAAGGGCTTATAAATCATGTTAAAGCAATTAGATTTTATTCTACTAGGCAATTATGGTTTGATTTATGTTTGTAAAATGTATTCTTTTTGCTGTGTGGAAAAATAACTTATTGATGGAAAGTCAGAGAACCAAGGTGGGGATAGTGAAGAGTATAAGTGAAGCCACCAGTTAGAAGGATATTGCAATTATCAGTGCCAGAAATGGCAGCATCTAATAATGAGAGTTATGTCAATTCAGATAGAACAAAGTAGAAATAATCAACTTAATTTTAGAAAGTAATTCCTCCTGGACTTGGTGATAGCATATATAGAGTGAGGGAGAAGGAAGTGGAAAAAAATGCTTTCTAGTTTTCTGGAGTGAGCAACTGGGTAACTAGAGGTACCATGTACTACGATGGAGATTGGGGAAGAAGCATATTTGAGAAAGATGATGAGAATATTTCCTTTGAAACCTATTAACCCAAATTTTAAAAAGTACACGAGCTCGCTTCAGTAGCAATAGGAAGCAGGTAGGATATTACAGTAACACATACAGTATGTACTACAGTTAACTTTATGCAGTTGTGACAGTGCTGCATCTTTGTGTTTACATTGTTTGGCATTACATGCAAATGGCACCATGTATTAAGGTCTAAGTTTGTGTAACTTGGAATAAATTTTTTTTATAATAAAAAGAGTATTTCCTTTGAAAAGATAGATACGTTAAAAATGAGATTGCTATTATGCATCTACATAGATATCTGCAGTGAAATGTAGGCAGAGTTAATTTACAAGTGTTGAGATTATACACAAAGAGTACTACATATTAGGTGGCACTACTCACATCTTGAATATATGCTGTCTTTTATGAAAATACCCATGGGCATCAAGGTCTCAGATCTCTAGTTAAGAATTCTAGAGTTTTTCTGCTACTCCAACCATAAATCTCTTCTCATACAGACTACACTATGCACAGATGCAAGAAAATAAGTACAGATACTCATTGGCATACACACATGCGTATCTGCATTCTCTCCCAGCTGCCTCTTAGCTGCATTAAGGTTTTTCTCTTGCTCATACACCCACTGCTCTCAGATACTTAATTATTTTTCCACACCTGACTATGAACCTGATATGGTCATCTGTTGGAAGAAAAGGAATGATATACAGGCTGTGCATGTGCTTGCTCCTCCTGGTGTGTACTGTCTGGCATCTGGGAGGATTTGTGAGAATCATCACCAGTAGGAAGGGACATCTTTTTTCCAATGTCTATTAAAACACTATAGGAACTACATAGGTCCTTCAGTGCTAGAGTCTGAAGCTCAGGAGAAAGGTCTCAGCAAGTAATACATATTTGTTAGTGATCAGACACATCTTGGTAGTTAATGGTTTTACCTAGAAAGACTATACAGAGTCCAGAGCCCTTGAGGAGCTCTGGAACTGAGATTTGTTAGAAGAAAGGATAATAAAGATTTTTCCAAAAAGTAAGAGGAAAATAATAGCGATATCAAGGAAGCTGAGAAGAGCCAGATCTAATGGATAGAGTTGACCTAGAAGGCTTGGTCGGATCCTTGCAATCTGCCCTGAAATATCCTTTATGCTTGCTTATATTTATGATGTATTGATGAGACTAGTACTTTCTCAGCTGTATTACCATGCACATTAATTTAAGAGCTCTGGAAATGCATGAATTATGGGATCCTGGGTTAGAAGTCCACTTTCTAGAAAAGAAATAATTACTACAAACCTAAGTATGTCCAGGAATGTTGTTTTGCCTATTAGATGTGGCATGGATAGTAGATCAATTTCTCTTAATGGATATTGGAATATTGAAATATGTTTTTACAGAAATTTGAAGACTTTCAAGTTTTTCATTTATTTATGACATATTATCTTCCTTTTGGAGTATTTTTTTTTTCTTTTTTGCAGTGCTAGGGATCAAATCCAACACCTCACATATGCTAAAGCAGGTGTTCTACCACTGAGCTACATTGCACCCCTTCTTTCAATATTTTGTCTTTTGTATTAGAAGGTAAATCATCCTAAAACATAGCTAATTATATTATCCGATTGTTAAAAAAATCTTCAATGATTTTGCATTTCATGTACAATAAAATTTATACTCTTCCACTTGGGGTCTTAGGCACTGCAGAATTTTGTCTCAAACAATTATTTTTAAGTATCTCCTATATTGTTCTTAATGTATCCTACAACCCCGATTGACAATAAAAGTGTTTACTGTTTTCATACATCGTCCATGTTTGTTTATGCAGTAACTTCTGCCTAAAATGCCTTTCTATCCTACCTTTCTCTCCAAACCAAAAAGCCTGTTTTTTCCCTTCGAGACAGTTTTTTTCTTCCTTCACAAACCTTCCTGTGCTGGAAATAATCTCCCTTCTGAAGTGATCAGTGCTACATATATCTTATGCCAATTGCTTCTCTGTCTTATTTTATTGGTATTTGTCTTGCATGTCTCGTAGCCCAGCTTGATAGGCGTCTCCTGATAATCCTGCAATACTCCCATTATGGTGCCTTTTTCACAGAAGTGGTCAAAGAGGCAAATTTTTTAAAAGGCCTTTCTCAACTTCAACTCTCTGTTTGTGCTAACTGTATTACTTTCCCATTTTTTCCATAGGATCCAATGATGCTGTTGCTCCCAACTTTCCAGCCCAGGTACTAGGCACAAGAGATGATGACCTCTCATCCACTGTGAACATTAAACATAAAGAAGGAATCTACAGTAAGAGAGCAGTAACTAAGGCATCCTTGTCAGTAGGGAAAAAAACCTTTCAGAAAGATAAAGCAGGTAACTGGAACAGCTTGTACCTCTTTTCATCCTAAATGAAAATATCTGTATTGTTTTCTAAAAATGTTGCAGATGTTTCTAAAAGTTGCAAATGTTTCTCCCTGTGTGTACACTGGGTGTGTGCAGGAAGAGAAAAGATTTATAAAATTCTTTAAAGTCCTTTAGAGATTTTTTGGAAATTGGTATTTTCACCATGGGAAATAAGATATATTGCAGCTTTTGAAATGAATTCCCAATCAAGTATGTTTTAGAACTAAAGTTCATAGAAAAGCTTGATTAAAATGCCTCATGAATTATCTCTGTCAGATAAATTTTTTTTTTATTTTGCTGCCAAACAGTTAAATATAAGATTTTGAGCTTCTCTTGGAAAAAAGTAAAATTATGTTTGGACTCGGTTCACATTCCATAAAGACCATAGTCACTTGCAGTTGAGCTATGGCTGTGCCTCGCAGGCAGGATCCATTCTCCTGCTTGCTTCAGTCCCCATAACAGTCAGACCCAGTGGGCTTCATTCAGCTGCTTGATCTGTCTGGTCACTTGTGGGTATTTGAATCCCTAGATTTAGACCCCACTGTTTTATAAATGATTTTGATCTTAAGGAATCTACTTGCTTTTTTACTTTGCATCCCTGACATTGTACTTCTTTGGTTTATACATGATAATGTGTATTAAATGAAAACTACAATAGCTACTAAAATTTTTGTGTGTATAATCGCTATGCTTGTTACATTCATACTTTTTTATTCCTGGGCATGGATATTAGTCACATAGGCACTATTGATTCTATGACAGTTTTAAAACAGTATGGCTCTGTTCTAGCTTTGGCATAGTGTCACTGACTTTGTCAGGAAAAAGGATGAAAATATGCTAGCTAAAGTATTTATTCTTCTAGATAATTTTTACCACAATGCAAAGCATGTAGAACTCTGTTTTTAAATACCTTTTGAAATGAGAGAAAAATAGGCATGTCTGTCAGCTAACCTTGAGGCTGCAAAGTAAATAAAAGGAGAAATATTTTTGTAAGATGTAGTTCATAAATGAAAAATCTCATGCACTAGGGAATCTCCTACCTGTTTGCTACTGTCCATGTATGCCAGTAGCAGTTGAGTGGTAATTGAGTTGACACAGATAACCCCAAGATCTTCCTGTCAGAAACTTTCTGAGATGGTAGATATGAAAAAATTGGCAGGGATCAGGTTATAGATTCAGTGAACTCCATCAGAAGTCTGCACAAAGAACTAGATAGCTGTAACTCAGCCCTGGACTTCATTTGGTAAGGATGGTATGTTTGAAATAAAACTAGGCTCAGTTTATTTCAAATTGAGGACTCCCAAAACCTCTTATCAGTTGGACGACTATTAGACTTGCCATCTTAAGGAAAAGCACTCCTCCTACCTCAGTCTTTTGGCAGTCATTTCACTTGGTTAAGTCATCTTCAGAACTCTTACCTCAGAAAATTAAAGGTTAGAGGAGAGAGGACCTGCTAGGGAGATTGATCGGTGACTTGTATAATAGCTAAATGAGCCCATAAAAATAGGATATCAGAAAGAAATACAAATCTCAGTAGAAGGTTTGGAATATAAAAGTGATAAAAAAAATTAGAAAATAGAAATAAAGAAAAGGGAAAAGAAGGGTAAGGGAACTCCTTAAGATTTGCCTCAAAAGTTCAACATCCAAAAATAGGTGTTTCATATACAATAGAAAAGATAGAAAAGAAGGAATCGAAGGACTAGTATAGGAATACATTCCAGAACTGAAGGGTCTAGTTACACTATTTAAAAGAGACTATGTAAAAAAAAACACACCAAATCATATGACTTTTACATTTCATAATCCTGGTTAGAAAACATTCTAAAAGCTTCCAAAAAGGAAACATAGAAAAATGGAAATCAGGCTGACATTAGACTTTTCAAAAACAAAACATATAACTAGAAACCAAAGGAGTAATGTCTTAGAATTCTGAGGAAAAATTATTTAACTAAAATGAGAGGTTTTCGTTTTTGGGGTTTTTTTTTTCCTTTTGTTTTTTTAAAGAGGGAAAATGCTAGGTCCAGGAATTGAGGGGCCAACACAGAAGAGAAGGGAAAGAAATTCCTGTTTTGTGATAGTTGTACAGAAGGCTTAGAACCAGTTCTACTGGGGACTGCAAGAAAGTCACATTCATAGCATACCCTCTTGTTGCTGATGGCAAACTTTTTAGAGCTTTCAGTGATGCAAACAACCCGCTACAGCATGTGTGCCATTGGTTTGTCCCCAGGAGGAGCCAGATAACATTGAATTGTCTCCTCACTGAACCTTTCTCTGTCCCCAAGGAACTCACTGGGCAGTGTTAGGAAAAACGAATTTCATTTTCTTTTCTTTTTTTTTTTTTTGATTTCATTTTCAAATAAACAAATTTGATCAAAGAGGAAAAAAAATCCAGCAACAAATTTTCAGTATCTGGACTGGTGTAAAGCCTAACCATTTTTTTTGTTTTGTTTTTTGTTTTGTTTTTTTTGGTGCCAGGGTTTGAACTCAGGGCCTGTGCTTGCTAGGCAAGCACTCTTAACCACTGAGCTAAATCCCCAGCCCCTCACATCCTCACTTTTTGATAATGCAGTGGTGTCTATATTTGTGTATATTTCTGTTTACGTTTTCTACTACACAACAAACAAAAAATAAGGTACTTAGAAATAAACCTAAAAGGACATGCGTGTTTATTGTAGAGAAAATTATAAAACTACGTTGAAACACCTAAATAATCGAAGAAGTATGCAATAGTAATAATAAAGATGACATTTCTCACCAAATTAAAGTCTAAATTCAGTGCATTGCTACTCAGAATTCTAGGAGGATTTTTCAGAGACCTTGACAGGCTGATTCTAAATGTCTTGGGTTTTTTTTGAGACAGGATCTTCCTATGTACTTCAGGCTGGCTTTGAACTTACTATGTGGCCTATGTGGGCTGGCCTCAAACTCATAGCAATCCTCCTGCCTCAGCCTCCTAGGTGCTGGGATTACAAGCATGTGCCACCATGCTCGGATGATTGTAAACATTTTATGGGAATTTAAAAATAGGTTGAATAAACAAGGGAACTTGCCATAGCAGACATCAAGACTTAAAGAAATAGCTTATTTTAAGGTATAATTTGTAAAGGAATAAACAGAAAAACAGACTGATGACTCAGAAACACACTGTGAATATAGAAATAATATAGTGTATACCAAGATGGCATAACAATCTGGAGAAAGGATGAGGAAGATGAATTATTCAGTAGTGTTTGGATCATTGAGTTTATATATTTAGAGAAAAAAGTAGATAAATCCCTACTGAACAAAAATGTCTCCCAGGTGTATTTGCTGTCAAAAGAAAAATTTTAAACTTTTAGAATTAGGTTTATCCTTTGACCATAGCATAAAGATTTCTTAAGATGATGAAAGCGTAGACCCTAAAGGCAAAAAAAATAAATCTGCCATTATTAAAATCACCAGTTTCATGCTTAAAATATATTATGAACTATTAAAAAACAGACTAAGGGAAGATATTTGCAGTTCACATAACCACTGGGAAGCTTTGTAAGAATGCTTACTAGTCTAGTGCTCTTCAATATTAAAAAAAATCAAGGCTGAGGATTTAGCTCAAGTGGTAGAGCACTTGCCTAGTGACCGCAAGGCCCTGAGTTCAATTCTCAGCACCCCCCAAAAAAGAAAAAAAAAAATTAAAAAATAAAATCAGCCATAGCCTTATATTGATCACCAGGTGAGTTGATAAGTTAATACAGTAGAATACCACATAACATTGAGAGTCAGAGTCATACGTTAAGGTGACTAAATCTCAAAATCATAACTTTGAGTAAGGCATGTTGCTTAAAGGTGCATGCAGTATTGTACTCTTTATATAAAGGGTATATTTAAGATAAGGCTGTACGTTATTACTATTTATTATCTTAATATGAGTTGATATTAATGCAATGTAATAATGAATTAAAAACACTTTTGCAATTAATAAATTCTAAATTCAGTATGAGGGTTACTACCAAGAAGAGAGAATAGCATTTAGACTTCACACAAGGAATCATGTCTATAATGTTTTGTTTCTTAAATTCAGTTGTAGATACTTGGTGTTCATTATTGTATTTATACTTTTGATATGCTTGAAATATTTCATTAACTTTTTTTTAATGTTCAAAAGGTTTCAGAAGACATTTATGTGAAAGAGACTAGGGGAATTGAAGTAATAGAATTAAGAAAAATTAATGAAACAAAGACTGATTCTTTGTTGTTTTTAGTAATCCCTGTTGTCTTTCTGATTTCTTTGTTGAAAAATGTATTTAGAGATAGGAAATGACATATGACTAAAAAAGAAGAGAAAGAAGAAAAGAGAATCAGAAAATATTAGAAAAGTTTAAAAGTATATAACTACCTTAGATTTTTAAAAAGATATATAAGAATGTTATATATAAAATCTGGATGATATAAGTGCTTTTCTTGGACTTATGTGAAATACCAAAATTGGCTCCATAAATGATAAAAACTTTGAGTGAAGTAAAGAAATTGAAAACATTGTTCAAATCTACTTTCTTTACTTTGAAAAACAACTTGATATATACATATTTTTCCTGTTGGATCAGATCATCAAAGAACAGGTTTTGCTTAAAATGTTAAATGTTGTACACAGAAAAATATGGAAAACTTTCCAATTCCTGTCACCGATTTTACACAGTAGAACCTAATAGGTGCCTTTTTCCTAATTTATAAATAAGCTTGGGGTTTTCTATGTGTTCTGGGGGGAAAGTGGGAGGATTGCTTGTCTTGTGTTTATTATCCTTTCTTTCTAAATGATGTTGTTTATTTATCTGTTGTGTTTATCATCTTTTCTTCCAAATGATGTTGTTCCAGAAGCCTCAATTCAAGTGTCCATTATGGGGGATGAGAACCTTTCAGACAAAAAACAGAAAGAGGATATCTTCAGTCAAGGGGTAGTAACTAAGACTGCCTGGCCTGAAGAGAAAAAATCTTTGCAAAAAGACACTGCAGGTAGCTGAGTGGGTTTGTCTGTACACTTTTATCTTCTGGTCTTTTGCAATGAGGCTCTTCCCTTATGAATATACACAGGAATGTGTTTCTAGTCTCTTCTTGCTGTCTTCAATCCTTTATCTTACTCATATGTGAAATAGTTAAGGCATTTCTAGCTACCTTTTTGGTGTGCTTTTGCAGATAAAATTGATATTTTTAAGGCTCTTTGAGGTTTTATCTAATTTTTGAATATAATATACAAATTACTCTCATTGCCAAAAGTTCATTTAATGGACTTTTTACTTTACTGGTAAAGCATTTCAATGTCTGAGATACTGATTCTCTAATACCATTGTTGTACATAAGCCCTTACTCATTAGGAATTCAGCTTGTTTACTTCCAAATTATCTACCTAGTAATTTTACTTCAACAGGAAGATGCTAATTAAAAATGCCTATAGTAGTGTGTTTATGTTAGGATTACCTTTGTCTCTGTGATGAAAACAGAAACAACATTGGTTTAAGAAAGAAAGACAGGAGAAATACAAAGTCCAGACGTAGACATCCAGGGTTGACATGGTACTCAGAATATCATGGAACACTGCTCATTCTCTTCTGTTGCTCTATGTCATTTTTTTATCTCCATTCTCAAACTGTAGGTATCAGCCCATATTCTAGCCATCAGGAAGAAGAGAAAAGAAAAAAAGTATGTTCTTTCCTTTGAGGGTACTTCTTAGAAGTTACATGGACTACATACCTCCCCTTACATCCTACTGGCCAGACTTAGTCACATGATCACACCAAACTACCTTGCCAGGAAGGCTGGAAAATATCTTTGTTCTGATAACTACAGGCCCAGCTAGTGTTAGGGCCCTGTATTAGAGCAAAAGGAAAACAAGTATTAGAGGACGGCTGGTATTTTGGCCACAATTCTAAACTAGAAACACATTTTATAACAGAATTAGCAACTTTTCTTTTTTGTATGTTGCTTTTTAAAGAAGTTGTATTCCTGTTGAAGTTATATACTTCAAAATTTTACCTTTTTATTGTTATTGCTACAATGAGTGTTCAGAAACAATTTTCATCTCTGTTGCCCTTAACAGTAAAATCTGAACTCTGTTAAACACTCTCCCAGAACATTGAGACCAGCTCCCAACCTTTCCAATACTAGTTCTCACCTCTTTTCCTTATAGATTCTGTAGCCAAATAAACAATATGTGTACTCTGTCTCCTAGAGATGTTTAGCTTCTCCCCTGACCCCCACATTTGTAGCTGCCTTCTCCTAAAATGCCTTTCTTTTTCTACCTCAAGGTGTATCCCGTTTTCCAACACCCAAATCAGTTGTCCAGAGTTCTGATCATTCTTGATTAATTTTTTCTGTGAGAAAGAAACATTTTCTCTCTTGTGATATAATTCTTTAACTTTGTATGATTATCTTCTTACATAAATGTTCTTTTTTCTCCATGTTAGACCATTATCTAAACAAATTTCTGATCTTTTATTTTTTCAACACCAGTACCAATGCCTTTACATGGTAGATGCTTTAGAGGCATTTAAAGTATTTTTTTGTCAAGCTGCCATTGCTGATGTGTTAATTTTTCTCTCTTAGGTTCCAGTGATGCTGCTCCTCCAGAGCACTCAGGTCAAGTACAAGACACACAGTTTGCAAACCTACCGGACACTAAAGCCACTAAACAGAATGAGCTCCATAATAAGAGCACCATTCCTAAAGAAGCTTGGACAGAAGAGAAAGAATCCTTACACATAGATATTTCAGGTAATGAGATTGATGGTATGTTTGTCTGTCTGTCTGTGTGTATGAGTGCCAGTGTCTGTGTTTCTGTTTTATTTTGATGAAAATACAGCTTCATGATTTAAATGGATCATTTTTTGTTTATTGTATACAAATCATTTTAATACTGCTTTCTTCGTCTATGTGGACATGCATATTGATTTTTAACATAATCGTTACTTCTGGGAAAAGATACAGCAATTTAGAAATAGGATTACAGGCAAATACAGTTGATCCTTTCTTTCCATGGATTTTGCACTCGTGGAATCAATTCCAGATCAAAAGCATTTGAGGGAAAAATTGTCTGTATTGAACATGTACAGAACATTTCCTTGTCTTTATACTAGTACATTATAACAACTGTTTATAAGCAGGAAAATGTGTTTAGGTTATATGCAAATACCTCCCGTTTTATACATAACCATATATGTCTGTATATGTGTATGTATATATGTGTATCTGTCTGTCTATATATTTTATATATACTCATATACCTATTTTATATAAGGTACTTGTGGCATCTGTGGGCAGTCCTAAAAGATACTTTGGTATTGAGACACTTCATGTCTCGGTACGAAAACAGGGAAAACCTAAAACCTAAAGGTATTCCAGAAGACTGTGACAAAGACAATGACAACATCAGTACAACTTTTTAAAAATTGTAGAAAAAAGAGCCAAAATAGATCAATTTGTGTTTGTCTATGGTCCCGTTTTTATGAGATAAAAGAAAAGCATATAGTACACAAGCCATTACTATCTAGCTGTTAAGCTTTACCTCTTAGAGGAAGACAGAAGAATATCCAGATCACGAGAGAAAGGAGTCAAGGAGCTGATCTAACCCATACTGTATTTTGGAAATAATTTCAATTCAGCTGCTTACATTAAAAATGTATAAAGTTAATTATCTTAAACAAAAATACCAATACTGCACAGAGGGGCAAGAATAGTCTCTACAACAAATGATAACTACAGGTTAAAAAGTGAAATGGAATCCTTACTTTATACTATACAAAAATCAACCCAAAATGGAATAGATATCTAAGAAACTAGAACCATTGAAATTCCTAAAAGAAAATGTAGAGGGACAACTTTAGGAAATTGGAGTTAGCAATGATTTCTTGGATGACACCAAAAGGACATGCAACAAAAGCAAAAGCAGACAAATGAGACAATATCAAACTTAAAAATTTATGCATCTCAAAGGAAACTGTTACGAATGTGAGTAGGCCACCTGGAGAATGGGAGAAAATATTTGCAAATCATACATGTGATAAGAGGTTAATAACGACAATAATAGGAAATGCCTGCAACTCAACGAGGACAACAAAACCAACCTGATTTAAAAATAAGTAAATGGCTGGGTGTGGTGGCACACGCCTCTGATCTCAGCTGCTCGGGAGACTGAGGCAGGAGGATCACAAGTTTGAGGCCATCCTGGGCAACTTAGTTAAGACGCTGTTGCAAAATTTAAAAAGGACTAAGGATGTAGCTCAGTGGTAAAACACTTACTTAGCATGTGCAAGGTCCCAGGTTCAATCCCTAGTAACCTCCCCTACACACACACACACAGGACATCCCAAATCTAGGAGGAAATGTATATAATGATCTGTACTGATGATAATGATCTGTATTGATGATAGTACTGAGCTCCGAAGAAAAAAGTGAACTGTTCAGGCATCCATGCGGAAAAAGCAAGAAGAAAGAGTAAAGAAAATTGGAAATGGGACTAGTAAAGAAAAGGCAGGTAAAAGGAAGTGTAAATAAGCTCATTTTCATCTTTAAACTTGATATATCAAGAAACATGTACGGGTACAGTATTTAAAAGTATAAAAGTTACCCCCCAAAGAGTTAAACTTTAAAACATCCAAAATACTTAGAACAATAGGGGTAAGCATGGGAGTAGAGGTAGGAAAAAAGAAAACAGTAAATTTGTAGAAAAAAAAAATGGAAGACTAGAAAACATGCAGGATGTATTTTTGTTTATTTATTTTTTGGTTTTTG
Source organism: Hystrix cristata (assembly GCA_004026905.1). NCBI lineage: Eukaryota > Metazoa > Chordata > Mammalia > Rodentia > Hystricidae > Hystrix > Hystrix cristata. Next base: position 1,310 of record PVJO010032343.1, on the reverse strand, counting down.
AGACAAGGTCTCGCTGTGTAGTTCAGGCTGGTCTGGAACTCACTGTGTAGCCCAGGCTGGCTTCAAACTCACAGTGATCCTCCTGCCTTAGCCTCCCAAGTACTGGGAATACAGGTCTGCACCACCACATCCAGCATAGCATACAGGATATATAAAAAGTTGAACATACACACAATGGAGTGTTACTCAGCCATTAAAATGAAGTACTGATACATGTTACAACTTGGACGAATCTTGAGAACATCAAGCTGAGTTAAAAGAAAAGTCCACATATTATATGGTTTCATTTGTATAAAAGTCCAGAATAGGAAAATCTATAGAAGTGTGGATCAGTGTTGGATCTTAAACTTTCCGAGATTGCATTAAAAAACAAACACAGCTCTGTGATACATAGCAGGTTCACTGGAAGTAAAATACCTGGTATGATCGTGTAGGCCTATAACCCCAGCACTCTGGGAGGCTGCAGCAGGAGGATCACAAGTTTGAACTGAGCCTGGGCAACTTAGCAACTTACTAAAACCCTATCTCAAAATGTAAAAAGAAAAACAAATTCAAAGGGCCAGAGATGCTCTGTGCGAAGATTTGGGTTCAGTCCCCAAAACTACCAAGACAAACAAAAAATCAAGACTCCAAAAGGTTAAAAGTAAACAGAAAATTTAGAGACATATCGAAAAGAACTTTGGGGACATTAATATTGACAAGGTTAAATTCACCCCAGAAGTTTTGTAGAAATTGAAGTATGATAATTTTATACTGATTTGCCATCCACAATGCAGGTATCTTTCATAAATGTTTAAATATCAAGTAACTCAACATGAAAATATATAAAATGAAAACCAAGAACTCCATCAATAAGAAGGTTGTATTGCTTTAAATAGTGAAGATATAGAACTATGTGAAAACACTCTTTGGATATATTTTTAGGCAAAAGGAGTTTAAGAGGAAGAGGGGAAAGTGCTTGTAGGGGGAGAAAGAATGTAAACCTGGTCATAAACTGACCAGTCCTAGGGCACTTTCTTTTTTTTTTTTTTTTTTTAAATTTTAAACCAAGAGCATGTATTGGTACATTCTACATACATTGGTCACATTCATTACATTTATTCTGTACCTGTACATGGTGCATCTTGGTTCTCCCCCTCTCCCCCGCCCCTCCCCTCTCCTCCCTCCCTTCCTATTTATATCAGGTTCATTCATCATTTTCCATATTTTCCCTTTCCCCTCTCTTTCCCCTGTTGCCTTTCTGCTTTTCCCCTTCTTTCTTTCTAGCACTCCTCTCCTCTGCACACCATCCTCCTTTTATATAATATCTA
>PVJO010032342.1:0-13298 GCA_004026905.1 Hystrix cristata | reverse complement strand
CAAGGCTTCACCCATTCTATTGAAGTTCAGCCTGATCACTGGCTGTGGGGTTGAAATCCAATTTGTTCAGCTGGAGACACACTGTGTGTCTCCCACCAGCTTGCACTCAGTTCCCTGCCAGTTTGAACTTGGTTCCTTTCCCTCCTTCCAACTTGAGTTTGAACTCTGTTCTGCCTTGCTCCGCCTTGCCCTTCCTTGCCCCAACACCAAAGGCCGCTAGCTGATTTTCTGAGTTCTGAGCTTGGCCCCTTTCCAAAATGGCAATCAGCTGATTGTTACCTTCTCCTGGGGGCCGTCTGAGATCAGATGGGTCAGGTAACTCACCAGCCACTGCAGTCTTCAGTGTCCACCGCTCCACTCCATTTGTGTGTCTTTCTGTGGAGGTCTCTGGGGTCTCCAGTAGTCACTGCGTGTCTGCAGGCTCAAACTGCGTCACTGGCGCTGAGAGCTGCGGCCGCTAGTTGGGGCTGTCCAGGCTGTGCCGGGAGGTGCGCAGGGCTCCGTGCTGCTGTGACCCCAGCCGCAAGGGGCTGCCGTGAGCCGAGCTGTGCTGTGACCCCAGGCCGTGAGCCCAGGCCATGCCCTGGGGCTGTGACCTGGGGGGCTGCAAGCTGAGGCTGCAAGATGCCAGCCACAAGCGAGCGGGAGCCACGAGCGGGAGCTCTGGGAGAAAGCGCCGTCCGTCCGTCCATCACCTTCTTCTTCTAGGCTGGTCTCTCCTTTTGCTTTCCCCGTAGGCTTCAACTCTTGCTTCAGCTCCCTGCTGGGTCCTAAGATCACGCTTCCCTCCTTCTTCTCTTCCCTAAATTGCTATCTTCCAGTGTCTGGACAAAAAATCTAGGAGAGGGCTGGGGATTTAGCTCAGTGCTTAGAGTGTTTGCCTCGCAAGCATGAGGCCCTGAGTTCAATTCCTGGTACAAAAAAAAAAAAAAATCTCAGAGAACCTCTTACTCTCCTTCTCTCTGCTCCGCCATCTTCCCGGAAGTCCCCATATTTTCTTTATCCATTCATCTGTTAATGGACATATCATCTGTTTGCAAGATTTAGCTATTATGAATTGTGCTGCTATACACATGGATAGACATACATCATTGTTATGTCTTTAACTCTTTGATGAAGATACCTTTAAGAGTAATAGCTGGATCAAGCAGACGTCTATTTTTAGCTTTTCTAGGAATCTCCATACCGATTTCCATGATTTCCATAGTGGTTGTACCAGTTTACACTCCTACCAACACTCCCTCCTCCACTGTTCAGCGTCTTCAGCATTCGTTATTGTTTGATTTCTTGAAGACAGCCATTCTTTCTGGAGTGAGATTGAATCTCAGTATTTGCATTTCTTGAATGCAAAATGTTCTATGTTGAACATTTTTTTTCATATATTTGTTGACCACTTGTACTTCTTTATCTGATAATTGCCTAATTCAGATGACTACTTTTTGATTGGGTCTTTAAAATCAAAGGGCCTACTTGTTTTGATTTCTTTATATAGTTTAGATATTAGTCCTTTGAAGAGCTGGCACAATTTTTTTTTTCCATTCTGCAGATTGTCTGTTCACTTTGTTGGCAGTTTCCAACAAAGCTTTGTAATTTGATGTAATCCCATTTGTTGATTTTTGGTATTCTTATGCCACCTGGGTTCTATACAGAAAGTCTTTGCCCATACCTGTGTCTTCAAGAGTTTTGCCTGTTTTGTCTTCCAGAAGATTGTATCCGTTTTAATATTAGATCCATTTTGATTTTAGTTTTGTGCATGGTAAGAGGTATGGGTCTAGGTTCAATCTTTGGCTTGTAGATAGCCAGTTTTCTCAGCACCATCTGTTAGAGGCTGTCTTTCCTCCAGTGAAAGTATTTCCCTTCTTTGTCAAAGATAAGGTAGCCGAGTGTGCCTGGAGTTGTTTTTCTATCATCCCCTCTGTTCCATTGGACCACAAGTCTTTTTTTCCCAGTACCATGCTGTTTTTAATCCTTGTTAATTTGTAGTATCATTTGAAGCCTGGGATTGTGGTACCTACTCCCTTCCCCTTGTTGCCCAAAATTGCTTTCACTATTCTAGGTCTCTTCTGGTTTTATATGAATTTAGGATTGTTTTCTCTAGTTCTGTGAGGAATGCTATTGGTATTTTGACTGAGATTGCATTAAATTTGTGTATCAGTTTTGGAAGGATGGACATTTTGACTGTACTGGTTTTGCCTATCCAGGAACAGGGGATGTCTTTCCACTTTTGGATATTCTCTTTATCTCCCTTCTCAGAGTATTGTATTTTTTCATTGTAGAGGTCTTTCACTTCCTTGGTTAGGTTATTTCCTAAGTAATTTTTCTTGAGGCTATTGTGAAAAGTGTTGTTTCCTTAATTTCTCTCTCACTGAGTTTATTATTGGTGTACAGGAACACTACTGATTTTTGAGTGTTGACTTTGTATACTGCTACACAACTGAACTTGGTTATTAATTCTAGGAGTCTTTTGGTGAAGTATTTAGGGTCTTCTGTATAGCATATCATGTTATCTGCAAATTACAATTATTTAACTTCTTCCTTTCCTATCCATATACGTTTTATTTCTTTCTCTTGCCTGATTGCTCTGTCTAATTTGGTGGGGGACAGTGCTGGGGATAAGACTCAGGGCCTCATGCTCCTTAGGCAAGCACACAACCACTTGAGCTAAATCCCCAACCCCTCTGGCTAATGTTTTGAGAACTATGTTTAATAGGAATGGCTATGGTGGGCATCCTGGTCTTGTTCTTTTGATTTTAGAGGAAAAGCTTTCAGCTTCTTTCCATTCAGTATGGTGTTGGCCATTGGCTTGTTATTGATGGCTTTTATCAGACTGAGATAAAGACCTTCTATACGTATTTTCTTCGGATTTTTTTTTTTATCATGAATGGATGTTGGGTTTTGTCAAATGCTTTTTTCTGTATCTATTGAGATGATCATGTGGCTTCTGTCTTTGCCTCTCTTTATGTGATGTATTACGTTTATTGATTTGTATGTGTTGAAGCACTGTGACATACCAGAATGACTCCTACCTGGTCATGATGTGTGCTCTTTTTCATGGTTTCCTGCATTCCATTTGTCAGAATTGGGAATCTTGTCGGGAATTTTTGCAGCAATGTTTGCTGAAGAGATTGGCCTTTTTCGATTGGGTCCTTTCCTGGCTTTGGAATGAAGGTAACGGTTGCTTCCAGGAATTACTTTGGGAGCACTGCTCTCTTTCAATTTCATTAAAGAGTTTGAGGAGTATCATTAGCTCTTTTCTAAAGTTCTTGTACAGTTTGGCAGTGAGTCTGTCAGGACCTGGGCTTTTCTCAGTTGGTAGATGTTTTGTTCTTCTCTTTACTAGACTGATAATGGATTATTCAGGGTTTTTATGTCTTCTTGGTTCAGCTTTGGTAATTCATATGTATCTAAGAATCTATTCATTTCTTCTGAATTTTTCATTTTATTAGAGTATGGGTTTGTCTCAGTTACTTTTCTTATTGCTGGGACGAAATACCCAACGCCCAAAGTTAAGGGAAGAGAGGTTTGTTTAGCTCACAGTTTGTAGAGGTTTCAGTCCATAATCAGCTGGCTCCAAGGCAGGGTGGCATGGCAGAGGGGCAGAAGGCAGCAAGATAAGCAAAAAGGACCTAAGAGCTTCTTTCTGTTCTTATATCTTGCCCAGGCTGCCAGGATTAGGATGGCACCAAACCAATCAGTGGATTGATTTAGTAATCACACGCCCTTAATCCCCGCATCACACACTCTAGATTCAGCCACCTGTGAAAAAACCCCACCTATGACGACATGAAGCTTTGGGGGGACATCTAGGCACAGACCATAACAGGGTTCTCAAAGTAGTTGCCAATGATTTTCTGGATTTTAGTAGCATCTGTAGTGAATTTTGCCTTTTTCATTTCTAACTGTATGGATTTGGGTCTTTTCTTTCCTTATTTTGATAAGATTGGCTAAGAATTTGTCTATTTCTTCTTTCAAAGAGCCAACTCTTCCATTCATTGATTCTTTGTATTGTTTTTTATCTCAATTTCATTAATATCTGCTCTGATCTTTATAATTTCCTTACTCATACTAGCTTTGGATTTGGACTGTTCTTGTTTTTCTAGGACCTTGACATATGTTGTTAGGTTATTTATTTGAGCTTTCTCTGTCTTTCGAATGTGGACATTCACTGTTATAAACTTCCCTCTAAGGACTGCATTCATTTTGTCCGATAGATTCTGGTATGTCATACTGGCATTATCATTTGATTGTAGGAGCTGTCTAACTTTTTCCTTAATTTCATCTGTGATCCAATGATTATTCAAGAGGCTATTGTTTAATTTCTGTGTGTTTGCATGGTTACTGTGATTTCTTTTGCCATTGATTTTGAGTTTCATTGCACTATGCTCTAATGAGATAATTTTGATTCTTTTGTATTTACTTAAGCATGCTTTATGGGCTAGTATGTGATCTGTTTCAGAGCAAGTCCCATGTGCTGCTGAGACGAATGCATATTCTGCTGTTGTTTGGTGAAACAGTATAAATATCTATTGAGGCCATTTGTTGGAAGGTTTGGTTCAACTCTGATATTTTTTTTGTTGTTTTTTTTGTCTAGCTGATCAATCTATTTGTGACAGTGTGTATTTGGGTTCCCTCATTACAATTGTATTGTTGTGTATTTAATTTTTCATATTTATACTGGTGTTTGTTTTATGAAGCGGGACACACTGATATTTCATGCATATATTGTTTATAATTATTTTCTCTTCCCTTTGAATTGTTCCCTTGAAAAATATTATTGACCTTCTTTGTCTCTTCTAATCAATTTTGGCTGGAAATCTACTTTGAAATTAGGATAGCTACTCCCGCTTTCTTCTGAGTTTCTGTTGCATGGGATATTGTTTTTTATCCTTTGATTTTTAATCTATGAGTTTCTTTTTGAATCAAATCTCTTTCTTGTACACTGCATATTGTTGGGTTTTATTTTTTGATCTAATCTGCCAATCTGTGTCTTTCAGTTGGGGAGTTGAGATCATTTACATTGAGAGTTATTACTGAAAGGCATTGACTTATTCTGGTCATTGCAAATTATTTTCCTGTTGCTGATTTCCTTATTTTTTTTCCTTTTGCTTAGCTGCTCATCCTGTGAAGTGTATTCATTAATTTTGACTTTTTGCCATTGTTGGTTTTTTTTTTTGGGGGGGTATCCTTGAGAATTTTTGTAATGCTGTTTTGAACATGAATATCTTGAGGTGCTCCTTGTCATCTCTTATTTCTCCATGAATCTGAAGGAAAGTTTTGCAGGATACCTAAGTTGGGGCTGGAAGTTGTTATCTTTTAGGGCTTAAAGCATTTCAGTCCAAGCCCTTCTGGCCTTTAAGGTTTATGTCGAGAAGTCTGCTGTATTTCTAATGGGTTTGCCTTTGCATGTGATTTTGCCTTTCTCTAACAGCTCTTAAGATTTTGTTTCTGTTGTCAACTTCTGGTACCTTGAGTAGAGTGTGATGCAGAGAGGTTCTCATTTGATCATGGCTATTTGGGATTCTATATCCCTCATTTATCTGTATGTTTATTTCTTTCCTTATATTTCAGACGTTTTCTGCCATTATTTCTGTGAAAAAGTTTTTATGCCATTTGTGTTGCCTTGATTTTTCACTTATTCCAATTACTGTTAGATTAGTCTTCTTTGCATCATCTAGTGGCTGTTAGATCCATTTTCATGTCCCCTTGTTGCTTTTAAGGTGTCTTTGAGTAGTTGGCCTTTGAAAGAATCATCTTCTAGTTCTGAAATTCTGTGCTCATTCTGGTCACTTCTGTTGCCTCTGCTTTCAGTGTAATTTTTTGGTGGCAGGGTGCTGGGGATTGAACTCAGGACCTTGTGCTTGCTAGGCAAGTGCTCTGCCACTGAGATAAATCCCCAACCCCTCAATGTGATTTTTAATCTCCTGGATTTCTGATTGAAATCCTTTCATGGGCTCTAATTCTTTGGTAAACTGGTCATTTGTGGGTTTTTTTAAAAATCATTTTGTTTAGCTTGGATAGCTTTTTATTAATGTCTTCTGAAAGCTCCTGCATCTTTTTGGTTATTACTTCCATTGTCTATTTAGTTAAATGTTTTCTGATCCCTCTGAATAACTTGTTGATCAATATTTTCTGACTGCCCCTCTTGTTCTTTCAAATAATTTGGGCATGTGACTCATGCTGTTCACTCCCTCAATGCCCCCTGGATTGACTTAAGTGGATTTGAGAGTTTTGGGAGGCATTTTGTTGCCTTGTCTTCTTATATTTCTCTTGTCTTTCTCACATTTCTCAGCATTTCTGTTTTTTGCTTATTTTGTTTTTTTTCTTGTTTTATGATGGGGTTTGTGGACACTTACAGTGTAAAGAATTATCTGTTGTGAGAAGGATGTGTAGACATCTTTCATCACTGGGTATCATTCAATGCCAAAATCTTTCTGTTTTTGAAATACATTCTGATTCTACTAAGAAGCATGGCTTCCAGCTGTCAGTGCCCTGACTGTGTTAGTCAGTGTTTTGTCCCCTTGGCAAATACCTAAGGTAATCGACTTATAAAGAGAAAAAGCTTTTCACAGTTTCAGAGGGTTCAGTCCATGATTGCTTGGCCTTATAGCTTTGGGCCCATAGTAACTCATCATGGTGGGAACACATGGCAGAGCAGAAACCATTCCTTTCATAGCTGAGAAGGCAAGGAGAGAGAGAAAGGAGAGGGCCAGGGTTCCTCTCCCCTTTCCAAGAAACTGCTCGTAACACAGGACTTCCACCAGGCCTCACCTCTTAAAGGTTCTACCACTTTTCAACAGCACCACAGACTGGGGACCAAGCCTAACATATGGCCTTTGGGGGACATTCCAGATCCAAACTATAGCACCAAATGCTTAGTTGTAGGCATAACACACCTGACTTGTACTTGCTTCAAGTCTTGCTAAACTCCCACCTGTCCTGGGTATTAAACTGATCCTTGACTTCCTGGCAACCTTTGATAACAAACCAGGCCTCTGCAGAGCCAAAGCTCAGTGCTGGGGTACAGTGTTGGAAAATATATAAAAATAAAACAGTAAATGGTTTGAAATATAATGCAAAAAGACAAATATAAGACAAATATATAGCCAAAGATAAGGGAGAAAACGTCCAGCCATGTGTCTCTTTGCCATCCAGAAGTAGCTGGATTTTGAAGGTTGTGTGTTTTCGGTCTTCTGTTCTATGTATATAATTTGTACTTATTTATTTTTACCAAGAGCATGTATTGCTACATTGTATACATAATGATCACATTCATCTTGGTTATTTTGTACCTGTACATGATGTATCTTGGTTCCCCCCCTTCCCCACCCCTCCCTTCTGTTCCCCCACCCTTCCATATTTACAGCAGGTTCATTTGTCCATTTTTCCCTTTGCCCTTTCTTTTCTTTTCCCCTTCCTTCCTTTCCCTCTTCTCCCTATCTAGTTCTCCTCTCTTTTGAATATTATCTTTCTTTTACATAATATCTACTATACCTCTTTGTCCTTATTTATACTTATGGTTTCTCACATCAGAGAAACAATTTGATGTGTACTCGTGAGTGTCTGATTTATTTCACTTAAGAGGATGTTCTCAAGGTGCATCCATTTACCTATAAATGTCTCTAGTTTATCCTTTTTTAAGGCAGAGCAGTACTCCGTTGTGTAGAAAAACCACATCTTCTTTAACCATTCCTTAGTTGTTGGGCATTTGGGTTGTTTTCAACATGTAGCTATTACAAATTGTGTTGCTGTGAACATGGCTGTGCATATATCGCTGTGGTATAATGTTTTTAATTCTTCTGGGAAGATACCAAGCAGAAGAATAGCTGGGTCAAATGGAACCTCTAGTTGTAGTTTTCTGAGGAATCTCCACACTGATTTCCACAGTGGGTGCACCAGTCTAAATTCCCACCAACAGTGGAGGAGGGTACCTTTTTCCCTGCAGCCCTGCCAGCATTTGGTTGGTTTCTTGATAATAGCTGTTCTTCTAGAATGAGATGGACTCTTAGCGTTGCATCTCTCGAATAACCAATGATGTTGAACATTTTTTCTTATAGTTACTTGCCATTTTTATTTCTTCATCTGAGAAATGTTTATTCATTTCAGATGCCCATTTTTGGATTGGGTCTTTAAATTTGGGGGGTTTGATTTTTTTGAGTTCTGTATATATTTTAGATGTTAGACCTTTGTCTGAGGGACAGCTTTCAAAAATTTTTTCCCTGTCTGTGGGTTTTCACCCTGTTCTATTGGTGATTTCTTTTGCTGTGCAAAAGCCTTTTAATGGAATGTGGTCCCAAGCACTGATTCTTTGTATTGTTTTCCATGCAGTCTGGGTTCTGTTCATAAATTTTTTCCCTACACCTATGTCTATGAGAGTTCTTCCTATTCTATTCTCCAGTAGATTTAGTGTTTCTGTCTTAATCCTTAGCTCTTTGATCCAGTTTGATTTTAGCTTAGTATATGGTGAAGACATGTATCTAGTTTTAGTTTTTGGCATGCCACAAACCAATTTTTTCAAGACCATTCATTAGAGAGGCTATCTTTCTTCCAGTGAGAGTGTGTATTAGTCAGAATTCTCTAGAGAAACAGATACAATGGTAGATATATGAATATGTGAAAGCTTACGAATTGGCTTCCTTGGGCTTCTTACAAGTCAGGCATGGAAGCGTGCAGAGGGTCCATCTGTGCACTGGATATCTGGAGGGCCCAGCCAAAGGTCTGGAGGTCTGAAGGATCCAGGCGAAGGTCTGGTGGTCTGAAGGATCCAGGCGAAGGTCTGGTGGTCTGACGGGTCCAGGCAAAGGTCTGGAGGTCTGAAGGATCTAGGTGAAGGTCTGGTGGTCTGACGGGTCCAGGAGAAGGTCTGGAGGTCTGAAGGATCCAGGTGACGGTCTGAAGGTCTGATGGATCCAGGTGAAGGTTTGGGGGTCTGACGGATCCAGGTGAAGGTATAGAGGTCTGAAGGATCCAGGCAAAGGTCTGGAGGTTTGAAGGGTCTAGGCAAAAGTCTGGAGGTCCAACGTATCCAAGTGAAGGTCTGGAGTTCCAAGCATCCAAGGGGAAGTTGGGAGCTCCTCCAAAGGAACCAAAACCGATCCAAAGAAACCGGCCAGCCTAGATCCCTCTTCATTTCCCCTTTATACCATCTAGAGAATGGGTTGCCCTAGGGTGGATCTTCCACACCCTCGGGTGTAGAATTGCTAAACCAACTTAGTTAAGCTTCTCTTACAAGTTGACACAATCAACCATCACAGAGTGTTTGGCTCCTTTGTCAAAGATGAGGTATTTGAATGTATTTGAAGTTATTTCTGCATTTTCTAACCTGTTCCATTGGTCCTCAGCTCTGTCTTCATGCCAGTACCAAGCTGTTTTTATCACAGTGGCTTTATAGTATAATTTCAAGCCCGGGATTGTGATGCCCCCTGCCTTATTCCTGTTGTCCAGGATTGTTTTTGCTATTCTTGGTCTCTTTTGGTTCCAGATGAATTTCATGATTGTTTTCTCTAATTCTGTGAAGTACACTATTGGTAGTTTGATTGGAATTGCATTAAATCTGTATAGTAATTTAGGAAGTATGGCCATTTTCACTATGTTGGTTCTTCCTACCCAAGAACATGGGATATCTTTCCATTGTCTGAATATCCCTTTCAATTTCCTGTTTTAGAGTACTGTAGTTTTCAATGAAAAGATCTTTTACTTGCTTGGTTAGATAGATTCCTAAGCATTTTATTTTGTTCGATGAGATTGTGAAAAGTATATCTTCTCTTATTTCTTTCTCAGTGAGTTTGTTATTGGTATATAGGAATGGTATTGACTTTTGGGTGCTGACGTATCTAGCTATGCAACTGAATTTAGTTATTAAAACTAGAAGTTTTTTTGTGGAATTTTTGGGATCTTCTATGTAGAGTACCATATCATCCACAAATAATGATAGTTTAACTTCTTCCTTTCCTATCTTTATTCCTTTTTTTCTTTCTCTTGCCTGATTGCTCTGGCTACTGTTTCTAGAACTATATTGAATAATAGTGGTGACAGTGGATATCCTTGTCTTGTTGCAGATTTTACTGTGAAAGCTTTCAGCTCCTGACTGTTTAGTGTGATGTTGGCCATTGGTTTGTCATAGACAGCTTTTATCAGATTTAGATATGACTGTCTACTATTCATTTCTGTAGGGTTTTTATTGTGAATGGTGTTGGATTTTGTCAAATGCTTTTTCTGCATCTATTGAGATGATCATGTGATTTTTGTCTTTGACTCTGTTGATATGGTGTATTACACATATTGATTTGCATATCTTGAACCATCCTTGCATCCCTGGGGTGAATCCTACTTGGTTGTAGTGTATAAGCTTCTTGATAATTCGTTGCATTCTATTTGCCATTATCTTGTTGAGAATTTTTGCATCTATATTCATTAGGGAAATTGGCCTGTAGTTCTCTCTTTCAGTTGGATCCTTTTCTGGTTTTAATATTAGGGTAATGCTTGCTTCCAGGAATGTACATATTTATTTCAGTAAAAATATCTGTGTAGAAATTTTCACAAAAATATCAATGTATTCAATTGTCTTTCCCAACATGAATAAACATCCCTCTAGATCATTTTTATGGTTCCAAAATATTTTGTACCATGCACATCTGATAATTTCTTTAATGCTCTGTTGTTGAATACTTAGGTTATTGCTAGTATGAAATGTGCTGAAATGTTCATTCTCAGAGACCAACATATACTGTTCCTATGTGATATTAGAATGGTGAGACACTGAAAGAATATCGTCGCAAGCAGTCTTTCTCTTGTGCCACCCAGCAGCATGGATTCCCCAATGCGTAGATGATATTCTCAGGCTGCTTTTCACCAATTGCGGTTTCCTTCTGTTTGACTCTAGAGAGAAGACTGGAAGCAGAACATGCATCTAGAGAGTAAAGACAGCAGACCGGCCTCTACTGTGCTGGAGGTTGAGCTGCATCAGACCTCAGCTCCGATTTGTGCAGACCCCAGAGTGCTGAAGCCTGCCAGGCCTACTACCAGTGACCACAGCTATAGTACGGCCGATGTCTCAAGCCCTTGTCCCAGCCAGGCTGCTGGACAGAGCCCATGGGCTCCTGAACGCAAGGATTTGGATTCATTTCTTGCAGAGGAGAGGTGATAAAAATCATTTTATTTTATAAACGTAGACTTCACAAATGTCGCACTTCCATGAACATAGTTCCCTGTATTTTTTGTGAGAAAAATTTCCAGAAATATTGCAAAACTTTTTCCAGCATTAGATCACTTTCCTGGCCCATTTTGAACAAATGATATTTCTAAAATATGACAAACTTAGCTTCAAAAAGATAATAAAAATAGAAAAGGGAATTTGTGGCATGAAGACTTAACGTTTCATTTAATATTTAAGGTATTCACAGCAGTACGTGGTTTTAGGACACATACTTTTTTTTTTTTTTTTTTGGTGCTGGGGATCGAACTCGGGTCCTTGTGCTTGCAAGGCAAGCACTTTAACCACTGAGCTAAATCCCCAGCCTGGGACACATACATTTTTAAGTAAATGGTTTACCTCTATAAGTACAGCAAAGAATTGAATATTGGTTTAAATGTCAGAAAAATTTAGATCAGGTTAAAAAGAAACATTTTTGATAAATTTTAAGTATTTACTGTCAATCCATAATTGACAGTAAGCACACATGTTGTCATAACAGTGAAAACAGAGTCCTAGGAGCATCTCTGCCTGCCTCGTGAGGACACAGTTACCGCCTGCAAATCTGGTAACCTCTTGCCACAGGGGTAACTCCCATGCAGGTGCCGTTGCTCGGCTGGAATCCTGAGCTGTGTAGTACCAGTTGCATTTCTGGCCTTTTAAAGAGCAAAGCACCATAAAAGTGTATGTACCGGGTGTGCTGCCCAGCTAGCATCCTGTTTCTGCCCACTCTTGGGAGGAGACACCCTGATGTACACATTTAGACTTTCACCCTGGGTTTGTGTAGCTAAGTAGAAGTTCATGTTTTGCAAATGCTGAGAGTTTGAGTTGTTCTGCTTACCCAGCATGTTTCTGAGATTTATCTCTGTTGATGGCCATAGCTCTTGTTTGTACACTTGAGTTACTTGCATAACATTTTCTTGTAGGAGTACATTGCTAGTTATATATTTTCAGTCAGTGCCTAAAGCTCTTTCCCAGGGCCATCCCTGGGTCCTCATAGCATATCGGCTGATGCTGCAGAGCCCAGACACAAACCTCTGTGCCCCCTGCCTGGGTGCTGGGCTGAGTGTCCACCTGTCCTGACTCTGCTCTGCATGGGCAGGGTGGGCCAGCCACTGGCCAGTGAAGGAGCCTTCTTGCTGGCTCCACTCCATTTGTTTCTCGTCCTTATCTGGCCAGTCTTGCAGGTCCCCACAGTGCTGAAGTGGGGAGGCCAGGAGGTAGGAGCTCATCTAAGCCCCTGTCATGTCAAATCTGCTAACATCCCCTTAGCAAACTCATAGCAACACCCTATGCTCTGCTGGGGTCACCAGATAGAATAGAGGAGGCCCAGGTAAGTTTGAATTTCAGATGAATGATGAATGTTCCAGGAAAAATTATTTATACTAAAATCACTTGCATTATCATACCAGTCAGGATGGCTACTATCAAAAACAAGAAAATAATGTGCACTGATAAGGGAGGGTATGGAGAACCTGGAGCCCTTTTGTGAGAATGTAAAAATGTGCAGCCTCTGTGGAAAACAGTATGGTGTTTCCTCAAAAAGTTAAAATTGGAATTACTATATGATCAGGCAGTTCCACTTCTGGGTGCATAACCCAAAGAATTGAAAACCAGGTGCTGTAGTTTTGAATACTTGTGTCACAGAATTCATGTTGGAAATTAAACTCCATTGTGCCAGCATTAAGAGATAGGGCTGTTAGGGACAATTAAATCCCGATGTTGGGGGCTGGGGGTTTAGCTCAGTGATTAGAGTGCTTGCTTTGTAAGCACAAGGCCCTGAGTTTGATTCCCAGCACCAAAAAAAAAAAAAAAAAAAAAAAATCCTGATGTTGGTGCCCTCATTAAATGAGGTCAATGACCTTATAAAGGGACAGAGGAAATGAAATAGACCCTCTTTGCCCTCCACTTGCTGCCATAGGAGGATACAGCAAGAAGGGCCTCCCCAGACACAGAATACCAGGACCTGCATCTTGGTCCTCTGCCCAGCTGGCCTCTCACTGTGCTGGGCTTTGGATTTACACCTGAAGACTCTGAGTCAATATGAGGAGAGAAGAGTTTGGCGTTCGGAGGTTGTGCCAGTAAGGACAACAGAAGGCTAGACTGGATA
>PVJO010032341.1:0-13295 GCA_004026905.1 Hystrix cristata | reverse complement strand
AGTCTACATTCCCACCAACAGTGGAGGAGTGTTCCTTTTTCCCCACAGCCCCGCCAGCATTTGTTATTGGTTGATTTTTCCATATACGCAGTTCTTTCTGGAGTGAGGTGGAATCTTAATGTTGTTTTGATTTGCATTTCTCGAATGACTAGTGATGTTGAACATTTTTTCATATATTTATTTGCCATTTTTATTTCTTAGTCTGAGAAATGTTTATTCATTTCAGTTGCCCATTTTTGGATTGGGTCTTTAAACTTGGGAGGTTTAATTTTTTTGAGTTCTTTGTATATTCTAGATGTTAGACCTTTGTCTGATAGATAGCTAGCAAATATTTTTTCCCAGTCTGTGGGTTTTCGCCCTACTCTATTGGTGATTTCTTTTGCTGTGCAAAAACTTTTTAATAGCATGTGGTCCCAAGCACTGATTCTTTGTATTGTTTCAGAAACGGCACATTTAAATAAACATCCAATACACGTGCTTCCTACAAGAGTATGCAAGCACACAAAGTCTTTAAATGTAAGATGGACACGTTTCTTCAGATGCTGAGATTGCTGAAGTTGACACACATTAGATGAGAAACATCTATGCGTAATGTTTTCCCCTGGGCAGAACACACACAACACCACACCCACACACCCACACAAATGTGATCACTCTTGACAGTTTGACATGTGCCCTGACATACTTGTCCTTTCAAATTTTTTCAAATGTAACGTGTCTTCAAATGTAAGATCTATCTCTATCCCCACTAACCATATTTTGTATGTGACGTTATTTGCATTAGCCAAACAGCCAAGTTAATAGTAATATTATATTTCACAATATTACAAATATTATTAATATGTAGCAGCATGTATGTAGTTGTTCCCACGTTTGCAAGGCTACATAATACACAAACTTGAGCCTATGGCTTTAAAATCTAATATTATGTTTTTTCACAGGACTCCCAGAAAGCAGATTACTATGACAAAGGATATGTTTATATCTAATTAATAATTATTTCTGAAATTTGCTAAAAAAAAATACTCCTGGAATTCACAGTAACATAAATAACAAATGAGATTACCCTTCTTGTATACTGATCACCCTTGGAGAGTCTCCAGCTTTTTAAGTTTGGCCAATGTTCTGAGTAAAAAGTCCTTTAGTTTCCATGTCCCTGATTATTTGTGAAGTTAAACAAGAAAGTTTCCATCTGCTTGGAAAACAAAAGAAAATGTTTCCTCTTTTTTTCTCATGGACTTTCTCCATTTTCTGAATTTATTTCCATATGTGCATAAGGCAAGCTTTTAATCTCACTGTCTTCCGAGTAGATACAACTTGTTCCACTCTGTTTGTGAAGGTGTCCTTCTCCTGTCTTGTGATATCACTGCAGTAACTTCAAACTCTGTCAGCTCAGCTAAGATGCAGCTCTGCTTTGCAGTATTCCCTACCCCGTATGGTTTCAGATTAGAGACAGTACAAGAAAAATCTGGAAGGTGGTCATGACATAGCCGGCAGATGGTATGAAGATCACAGTAGGGTTCAAGGTGCTGTTGCCAGCTCTGGCCTGTGGTTGGCTTGAGGCAGCGCCCGGCCTGCTGCTCTTTCAGCCGTCTGAGTCCGAGGACAGATGTGCGTGTGCAGCTTTGAAGCAGCTTTCCCTGCAGCTGACCTGCAGCACTGAGGTGGGAGGAGGCAAAGGACAGAAGCAGGTCCAGTTCATCTTCAGGGGTTCCAGTTTGTCTTTGATGGCTTTCCAGAATTATTTTTTCTGTCCACAGCTCCATATCCAGCTTTCCTTCTTGACTGCTGGCCAATGTGACCTATACTGGCTAAGGCCCTAAGATCGCAGAGAAATAAAAGTCTTGCACACATTCCTCCATGCGCTCTCACCATTGAATGAGGTCTGTGTCCTGTAAGTCCTTTATGTCAGACCTCTGAGCCTCAGCACAATGGACATTTGGGGCTGGTTGGTTCTTCACAGCAGGAGCTGTTCTGGGCATTACAGGATGTTTACCAGCATCCCTGTCTCTACCAGGGATGCCAGTAGCAACTGCCTCCTAGCTGTGGCTGCAGATAAAGGTCTCTGTCTCTGCACAGTTGCAAACATCCCCTGAAGACAAAATCACCCCCACTGAGTGTTAACACTCTATATTATCCATATGGTTTTGCTTCTCTGATTGAACCCTGAGTGACATCATCACCTTTATCACATAGAATTTGCAAGTTTACTTGTATCCTCTTTCTTATTCTATCTTATTAATCAACTTGTTTTTTGTGTCTGTACTGTGCTTTTGTAAATTATGGTAGTTTTAAAGCAGGTAAAGCAAAAATGTCACAGGGTTCTTCTGTTTAAACATTTCCTTGGCATTTAGCAATTTTCTTTTCATTCATCTAGCAGCATCTTATTGGATCCATTCTTTAAAGAATAGATTTTGAAACGGGAGTCCCTGGCCCCCTTGATACTCTATGTAAAACTGGATCTGTCAAGAGATGATAGGTGGTCACTCTGAGTCTTAGCATCTTTCTAATTAGCCTACCTTTTAAATGTCTTGTTGTGTTAGTTTGCTTTCCATTGCTATGACAAAATATGAGTCGAGCAACTTATAAGGAGGAAGGATTCACTTTGGCTCACAGGTCCATAGGTTTTAGTTCATGACTTCTTGGCCCTGTTGCTTTTGGGTCTGGGGAGATACAGTACATTGTGGCAGGGAGTGTGTGGTAGAGGGAAGCTGCCCACCTCATGGCATCCTCGAAACAAAGAGAGAAACAAAGGGCATGAGGTTGCAAGATTCCCTTCAAGGGCACACCCTTGGTTTGGGGAGAGTCCAAACCATAACACCTGCCAAAGCACCTGGTAGGTAGAGCAGGGTGGTCTATCTATAGTATAGACAAAATTATTGCATACACAGAACTGCATCTCTGAAACCCTCTAAAGAACAGTGCAGGCTTTCTCCCTGGGCCCTGCTATGAATGGTATAAATAGCAATTGAGACTTTATCTACTCTTAAATGTGACCCAGAATCCAGAGTGTACATCTGAGGGGGCTAAACACATGTACTCATGCACACGATGGAGGAACTTTTTGCTTTAGCAGGCAGTGAAGCATCATCTGAGCACCGCATCACACGTCCATATCTAATCTATTATTTATATCCCACCTGCTTTCAAAAGGATGCGACATAGCTTTCACTGAAAAGCACAGATATGAAAGAACCATACCAGCTTTGAAACTAATAGAGCCAAGAAAGAGAAGAAGCAATAGGCGAAAGGAGTCTGTAGAATAATTATTCCAGTAAATGTTGGCTTAGGTCTGAACTTCCCGTCCTCCGAGAGAGAGGAAAAGCAAAAGAACACACAATGGTATGTAGTGGTCTTTTGCTAGCAACAGGAAGCAGATCATCAGGAGAGACATTAAGAGCTTCCAAGGAACTTTGGCCCCCTTGGCCAGCAGAGAGCCAGACAAGGAGAGGAGAGGAGATATGAGCAAACATCTGGCCCCTGCAGGAACCTGTGCCGGTTAAATAATTCATTTTTTGGTGTCCAAGAGAAAGTTACCCTTGCAGAACTGTTAATTATACTCATCAAATACTTACTTGGCAATGGTTCTGGCCATATTTGGTGTTGAGGGTTTAAAAGTAAGAATAGGAACTTGATGCTTTCCTTCAGGGAACTCAGATAAATGAGGAAAGCAGACATAAGCAAATCACTAAAATGAACCTTGGTAAGATCCCAGCCAAGGAAGAATATGGAACAACATGGAGTACAGAAGGCAGTCAGGGGCTTCCCTTGGGAGGGTCCTGGGGAGACCGGGATGAAGGACAATAAGCACTCCCAACTGCAGATCCCATTTTGCAAAGAAGGCACAGAACCGGTCAGCCATTTGGGGGAAGGGAGCAGGTGGCATGCATCAGGCATGGAGTGCATGGTCAACGGTAGAACAAGCAGAGACCAGAACGCTTGGCTGCAGATTAGTTGTGAAGGGCCTTTTGTGTAAGGCTAAGGAATCTGCAGTTCAGCATGGGGCCATCAAAGGCTTCTAAACAGGGAGTAATGAACTCAGATCCGGCTTTTGTGCATTTGCTAAAGATCCTCAAATACATTCCCAGAAGGCTTGAGTAGAGGCTAGAACTGGTCAACAAATCCTCACCTGGAGCTGCAAGAAGGGCATTTTATACCAGCTCAGAGCTCTTTTGCTAAGCAGAACTGCATGTCCGTCCTCATCTGGAAACAGGTAACAAGGGACTCTGCACAGTTATCCTCCTAGACGCAGACAAGAAGAGAAGTAAAGTCAGCAGCAGGGGGCTGCTTCCAAGAATAAATCTAGGAGTTTGGGGAGGAAAAAAAAAAAAGAAAAGACACATTTGTGAGTCATCTAAAAATACACTCTGTGTGAAGGACACGCAGGTATTTTCTGTTTCCCTGTGTAGTTAAAAGAACAAAAAATGGCCTGCTCCATTAGTGCAAATGATAAAAGTGGGTTTCCAGCAGAATAAAAAGCCAAGGGCAGTGCAGCTGAATGAGGGGCTGGAGCTCAGAATGGATTGGGGATCGGGACTGGTTCCAGGCAGCGCCCAGTGGGAGATGTGGACAAGAATCTCCCCAAGCTAACGGCTGGGGCAAGGGAGACAGGGAAAGGCAAGCAGTCACCCCTGCTCTCCGGCTCACCCCTGATGACACTCTAACCCCCTTCTCCTCACTGACCAGCCCCTGCAAGAGGCCCCGGGGTCCATATGCTCCTGCATGGGCCTGCCACTGGGAGAGTGCTCTCATTAAACCTGTTCTAAGCCCAAAGCGTCCAGTGGGAAAGAAACTATTTCCATAGTTGGAACACAGTAGTGATTTATGGTCCCAGAAATGCTGAAGTGGGCGTGAACTGCAATCCAGTGAAGACACTCCCATTTCATGACTACCCGGCCTCACTGTGCGGAGCATGAGCATTCACTGTGCCCTGCTGTTTGATGTAGTGAGTCCTTTCATGGGACTGTGTGATGTCATAAGTTTGTTGGTTTGCCTTTTCAAAAGGCAGACATGATTTATTTTCCTTCTGTATTTTCTAGCTTTCATAGTCTCCTTTGGCTTTTGTGACTTCCCTGCAAATACCTTTCAGGTCAGTGCCACCTGTGGCCACAGAACAACTCGGATCTCCCAGAATCCCCTCTGGAGATGTTTCTCGGAGCTTCGGACTCAGCTAGAAAGCCCAAATTCACCCATCCTCGGAGACTGTCTCCTTCATTCTCTAACTTCATTTAGACTAGGATGCCTGGATAAGCTGGTCTGCGCAGCTGACTTGGCTGCCTTCTTGTCTTTTCTGAGGTCTGTACCGCCATCCAATAAAATGTCTCCCTTTTTATTCGCCCTTATATTAGCTAGCAGGACAAAAAAACCCCAATATCATTTAACCTGGAAGAACAGTAAACCGTGGACATTTTAAGAAAAGGAAACTTTAGAAGAGACTATCATAGCCTTTGTGAGGTTTGAGTATGCTCCTGGAGAAACAGGAAATACAAGTTTGAGCGTGTTCCTGGAGGTGCTTCTGGAATATCACAGGGTCTCTCCACAGTGCTACCGATGGAACCCACTGAGGGAAATCAAATGCTCAGGGTTCTGCTGGACATGCGGCAAGAACTCTGACCACTCACTTTCTGGTCAGTAGCAATGACCAAGTGGTCTGACCACACCCTCCCCTAGCACCCTTCCCAACAGTGATGCCACAGAGTGGAGCTGGCGACCCTACTGGCAGGGTGTCTGGCCCCGACTATGACAGTGGAGAACAAACTAGAAGAGCCAAGAGGGAGGTTTCTGCTTCTCCCTTCAGAGGAGACTCTATCTGCTGGCTACTCCCCTCCTAATCAGAAGAGAAGAAACCAGGCCAAGTAGCGTTGGAGGCAGACGTACCATGAAGCTAATAATGCTTGTTCTCCGAGACTCAATACTTGCAACTCACACTTAATAAATATCTACTTCCATACAAAATTCCATGTAGTTATTTAACATGTTTTTCATAAACCAGGCCCTCCAAATTGTGTAAACACTGGGCCCCACAAAACCTTAAATCTCTCCTCAAACGTAATAAGAACAAAGAAGAGAAATAAAACTAGGAAACTCGGAGATGGGAGTTTTCCAAACAAAATTAAAAACTGAAAATGATTGCGACTTGTGAAATAGAACAGACTTACCGCCTGGGTGTGTCAGGACCCTCTGTCTTTCTGCCCCACAGGGACGTCTCTTACCACCTAACTAGGGTTTGAGGCAAGCAGAGGAAGAGGCCTTCTGCCGGGCTCAAAGGGACACCTCACAGTCCAGAAGGGAAGGGCTGGGCACTGCTGCCAGGTGATCAGGAAACAGGTGCTTCCGTCTTGGAAAAGCCACCGCCCTGTGTCCCTCAGAAGGACCCTCCTGTGAACTCAGCAGGACGTTCTAACAAAGGGACAAGACACTATCCAACAGCAAACACAGTAGATAGGCTTTATTTAAGAAACACTGTTCCTTGCCCCACACAAGGCTGGGGTGGATGTTATGGTTTGTGTCTAGATGTCCCCCCAAAGCCTCATGTGGTAAGAGGTAGCTGGATCTAGAGTGTGTGATTACTAAATTAGTTCACTGATCGGTTTGGTATGGTTCTGCTGGGATCAAGGATGTGACTCTAAAATTAAGGGTATGAGGATTAAGGGTGGGGGTACTGCCCACCCTAAAGCCAGGTAGCCTGGATAAGATATAAAATACAGGAAGAAGCTGGTTAGTCCCCCACCCCCTTGCTTGCATTCCTTACTTACCTGGCTGCCTTCTGCCTGTCTGCCAGGCCGCCCTGCCTCGGACCCAGCTGACTGTGGACTGAAACCTCTACAAACTGTAAGCCAAATAAACCTTTCTTCCCCTAACTTTGGGTGTCTGGTATTTTTGTCTCAGCATGAAAGAAAACCTAACACAGTGGAAAACAAAACCTTGGGGGAAATCCCACATGCTCCATGCTTTGTTTTGGCTCAGAGTAGCTGCTGGTTTGCTCTGTGGCTAGAAGTTAGAAAATTAGAACTATCTTCCACCTCTAGACAATGGACACTGCCTTGTACCTGACACTCGGCTTGGCTAGGGGTGCTCCGGCTGGACTACAGCCCTTGCTCATCTTTTCAATTCTTCTTTAGTGCACAGGGCCTCAGCCACCCAACCTGCCATGGGGCCCTGGGGTCTCCAAATGCCATCTCCATCCCCCTCCCCTGGTCCCCTCTCTATGCTCCACTTCATCTCATTTCTTGCTCCCATCTGTCTGTTTGGATACATCCTTTTCCAAGGGAGATGAGCCGACACAGGCAACGGGAAGGCAGGCTCCTGGAGTGGAGCAAGGTGGTGTCCTTTGTCTTCTACTTTCTTTGCTGGCTGCAAAATGGAGAGTGGTAGCCTTTGTCTCAGGCACGGGCAGCATCCGCTTTAGTTTCTCCACCATTTCTGGCTCAGGCAGCCTTGTGATTATTTAAGGACGAACAACTTCATCCAATAATAATTTGTTTTCGTTTGAAGTCAGTGCAATCTGATTTTGCACAAAGTGTGCTTATTTTTTCTGTTAACAATAGTTTGGCCCTACTCTTAGAGAAACAATAATCCTGGCATTATTATCTTAAAGGAAATAGTGCCATCTCCAAACAGTTTCATTCTGATACGAAATCTTCTTTAGCCAAATAAAGATGGAGGAGAGGCTTTGGTACATGACTCCACAAAATGTTTTTAGGAGCTCTAGTCCCTTCTGTGTGCCAGTGATTCACTTTGCTCTCTGCTTCCATGGAACAGTTACTTTCTCTGCTATTTAATATATGCAGCACTTATTGCAGAGTATGAAAGCTATAAGGTAGTTATCAGTTAGCTATTGCTACAATAATGCTATATAAACTCCGAAGTACACAACAAAGAGCATTATATTTCTCCCTCATGTATCTGCAGATCAGCTGGGGTTCAGCTGATCTAGGATGGGCTCAGCTGGATTTGACACCAAGCTCCAGGCTGAGTCCAGGGCTCACATTTCTCTCATCCTGTATGCACCAGCAGCTTCATGTTTTTCCCATGGTGAAAAGTGGGAGTGGAAGAGAATAAACTCAAGCATAAAAACACATTTTGTGCCTCTTCTCCTGTCTCTGCTAATTTTCCAACAGCAAGAACAAGTCATGCGGGCAAGTCCAAAGCAAATCAAGTCAATAAGTCCAATATCAGTGAGGCACAAAAATATATTCCACCACTAGTGAAAGGAACTTCAAAGTTATATAGCAAATGGTACATAGAGGGGAGTAAAGAATTGAAAATAATAATGCTGCCTAACATAGGGAGGGAGAAGAAAGGTAAGAGTGGCAAAAGAAGCAATATTTTTAGCTATTTGCTTCATACCAAATACTCTACTAACTGCTTTAGGCTGAAAACTTTACTGAATTGTCACAAGAGCCCCACACTGCAGATAGAAGGCTGACACCCAGATGGGGAAGCTGGAAGCAACTGGGCCAAGATTCATACATGGTCCAACAGCTATGCCAATAGATTTAGAGGTTGACATAGCAACTACTGGAGATCTATGTTGTTCTCTCAGAGTCACGGATGACTATTGGGCCAAGAAAGAAGTAAATTAAGTGTAACCTTTTCAAATGCAGACTCTTCAAAGGGCCTGAAGCAGAATGTGATGCTTGAAGTGATAATTGCCATTCAGTGACCTGAGTCCTTCTTCATTAGATTTGCTGCCTATTTATTTCCAGTGCTCCTTCAAGCATTTAAACTAGTATTGGACTGTATAATTCCTATTATCCTATCCTAAAATCTACGTTACAATAACACCAAGAGTCATTTTCAAGACCTACATAAGAAGTTTGCTTTGTACATTTTTATTTGCTTTCCTACTTTTGACTTATGAGTATTATGTATTAATGCAGACAATGTGTATGGGAGAGAGAAGATAATGTTGTCAGACGATGCCCCAGATGTAGTTGTAAATTCCTCGGCATCGAGTTTTAGATTGACAAGGATGTTTTTAGGAAGAACAAAACAGGACACAAGTGTAAGGTTCGGGTGTTAAGTTAGTTGGTGCTCAACAAATATTTGTCAAAAGAATGAATTCTTCAAGGAGGATTCCCACGTTTGCTGAGGAGCTAAACTGCACACTATGCTGCGGGTGACTGGGCCAGGAAGGATGATTAGGATTCTTCCGAACCACTATATTCCTCCATTCAGAGAAAAGCAGAACCTCTGGGCTTTATTCCAACCTGCTCTCTCTCCTCTCTTCTTTCTACTTTTTGCCATTTATTGACCTCCGTGTGTCCAGTAATGATTCAGGTCCATGGATTACAACCTTACCTTGACCCGCTGATCCCACCAGCATCCTGGGGACCTTGGATACCATTGTGAATGACCCTGTCACACAGGATTCTCCCGATTCCCAACTCTCCCAACTTCAGCAGCCTCCATCTTCACCACACGCATCGCCCTGTGACCCAGGCTTTTACTTCAGGATATCGCCTTGAGCTAAAGCTTCAAAAAGATGGTCAGAGCCACCAGCGGGTCACTAAGTTAGTCAGTTGTGGCACTTTTACAAAACAGATTAGGAAAGAAAATCCGGAAAGCATTGTATATAATAAGGATATTTTTCATAAAACTTTTGTTCAAATTAGATATACTGTATTGATGGGCGGACTGGGGTGTGCTGTCATATTTTTCTTTTCCTGAGAATTATCATTTTAAAAAGTTTGAAACATACTCCCCATGACTTTTTCATTTGTAGGACATTTCATTTTTAAAAATCGCTCCTCAGAGCCACCTATCAGTACGTTTGCTCACGCCCTTCTTTTCACACACCAACCATGTTACAGCTCTTTGAGTTCCAAGTGAGCCCATTGGCATCAGAGGTAAAACACTTAAGACAGGAGATACTGGTACATTATAAACTTCCTGCTTCATCCCAATTCCCACTTTTGCACACAATACTATACTGAACACACATGAATTTTCTTTGTGTGTGTGTGTGTGCGCGCACACGCACACGCACAGAATAACCAAAAATACACTTGAATGAGAATTCAGGCAGATATCTGGGTTGACATAGGACAGAACAGAGACCCCACGCATGGCAGAATGTAATGACCAGAAACGCAAATGTAGACTTTTGCAGTCTTGGGTAAGGGAGTATAGACTTAGGGATTTGACTTAATGTTATCAGGTGAACTCAAGATGTGGAAAGTTTTGAGCTTTCATCTGGATTACATAATCAAGACCAGGAAAGGAAAGCAGTTTGCCTGTAATTTCTCAAAATCACCTTTTAGAAGATTCAAAATCATCCTGTGGACATTATGATGCTCAGTCTTGGCACTTTGAGTTGGCTAAATCCTTTAATCCGGGGAGGGTAGGTGCTTAGCAGCATAATTGGCCTTTACCCGCTAGAGCCTAGTAGTTCCCCCTATACACTTGTGACTACCAAAAATGTCTCCAGATATTGCCATTTGTCCTCTAAAGGCAAATTCACCTTGACTGTGAACTGCTGGTATTTGTAATGATACTAAAACCAATGTCATGAAGTGCCTCATGATTGATGAGTTTCTCTCCAGCTATGCTCCACTTTAGCCCACACAGCAGCTCTGTGAGGTTAGACAGCCCCCCTGGAGTTTTCCATTGCCGGGGTATATGTGGTTAGGAGCTCAGCCTCAGCCGTGTTAAGTAGGGAGCATGTCGCTTTGAATTGTTGACTCAATCACAAAATGAGCCATCTCTTACCTTATCTTCAGTCCTCCGGTATCACCCAGGCAGAGATCAAAATACCAGGAAACAGGACGTCAAAAATGTTTTAGGAGGCCAAGTTTGAACGTTTCCAACCCACGTTGAATTAGGAGAGCACAGACTGTTAATATCAGTTACCTTCCTCTTTTATAGGAAGCTAAAGGCCCAGAGAAATGAAATGACTTTTTCTACATCGAACAGGTATCAGTGCTGCACCCTGCTCTAGACCCCTGGTCCCTTGACTTTAAAATGGTGCTCAACAAATGTAAACCCTAGTGAACTACTGTACCAGTCTGTCTGCTTCCCAGTTCCAAATTGCTGCGAGCAAGTCGCTGCTGGGCTCTCAGTATGAAAACATGACATCCATCTGCAGGGGACACCACTCACACAGAATATGGGAAGTCCATGGTGGCTAGTTCTCGAGTATGAACAGGGCTTCACAGGCTTCCACACGGGGCAAAGCAGCTCCCAGAGAGGGCAGTAACCATCGGGACAGGTGTCTACTGAAGTGGTCTCTGGAAAGTTACTAAACTTCTTGGAATTTCAGCTCCTTCAGCTCAGTTTGGCAGTTTTAAAACATGGCCCCAAGACTCACTGACACCTCTTCCATTGGGAAAAGTGGGTCTTTGTGGCTTCTCTTGAATCTGGCCTTCATGGCAGCATGACCAGGAGATAATGGCACAAATACTGCTATACTAGTGCCCAGATTCAGGTCTTTAAAAAGCAAAAATGTTATTCCATGTCTCTTGGAACGCTCACTGCACCATAGTAAAATGGGGGAACCCAAGTAGCCCCTGGAAAGCCCCCCTGGGCACCAGAACCAGCAGGCAAGTGAGCCATATTGGAAGTTCACCTTTCAGCTCCTATTCAAATGTCCACACCCCATCCCTTGTGCAGCAGAGTCGAGCCTTCCCCAGGCCACACTCTCCAAATTGCAAGCCCGTGAGGTAAATAAAGGGATGTTGGTGTTGTCAGGCACTGTGTTTAGGCATGAACTATTACGCCATAATCACAGTAGTAAGGCAATCTAATGAGATAGAGGGCAGGAAAAGCAAAATCTCTCAGTAAACCAGGAAGAGTCAACTCAGCTTTCCTTTGTGATATTCCAAGGTAAACAAGCGGCAAAGCCACAGTTCCCAGGCCAAGGGAACAGCTGGCTGGTGTTCAGGGGAAAGGGTCTGGGTTGGAGGAGGGGAGCACAAACAAGGGGAACCTAGGACAGGATGCTACAGTTTATCAAGTCTCAGGGCAAAAGGTGATGCTGTGAGGTTGTCTGAGCCCCTTCCTCCAGACAGATATGAAGAATATTGATTTTATTTTAAAAGATCTATGAGGAAACAAATGTCAGTGTCTAGCAGTAAGTTTGAGTTATTCTATATTCTCTGTCAGGAAACTCTAAACCAAGTCCCTCTGGTTTCCTATTTGGCCAATATCTGCAGGTTGTCGGATAAATTAGGGGACAAAAGTAGAAAGTCTAAATGGAAAGCAATTTAGGGAATTTGGCTACAGAAGAGGAGCCAAAGAGACCGCCTGACAAATGGGGCAGGAGCCAGAGGTGGTGGAGAGATAAATTCACCAGACACCTGCATATGCTAGTACATCCGCGGCCACAGTACGTCTGGCCCAGAGGATGTTTCCAAAAGTCCCAGTCACTTCAAAGGGCTGCTTTGTTGTCTTTAAAAAAAAAAATTTCTCCATCTTTTTAACGTTCATTGTAAACTGAATAGAAATCTGACTGCCATACAGGATTTTGCACGTCAAGGTACAAACACCACCAAGGAGATCGTTCTCAGCCAGGTTGCATGCTGCCCATTTCCCTCCGGTGCCTTTCCTCTGTGCCACGCAGAGCTAACCCTAAACTTGATAGAAATGGCTTCTTATTTTCCCGCTACACTGGATCTGCCAAAAAGCTGAAGCGAGGTAGCCTGGGCCAAAAATACTGTAGAAACCAATGACGATTAGACACAGGTACTACTGCCACTATATTACTACTCTATAAAGTCAAGATAAAAGCCAACTTATTAGGAAATAATAAAGAGAAAGCGAGCACTGAGAATATTGTGTGAGTTCCCATCGAGCCACACCTGAAGCCAGTTGCTGCTCTGTGCCCTGCAGCCTAGTCACATTAATACATTCTGCCTCAGCTGAGGCAGATCGAGCTGGATTCTTTGTCACTTACAACCGAGATTTCTCACTGACAAACATGTACAAAGCAAATGTTCTGAGGCAACTGAGGTAGGAAAAGGACATGATAAATGGTTCTGCTCTCTGCATGTATATTACAAAGATCCTATCCCAGTAGGAGCTCTCTTGTTTTCCAGCCCCTTAGCAGCCAATCTTAAGGATGGAAACGGGACTAAACAGACCAGCCCTGACCAAGCACTTATCTTGCAGCTCGCTGCTAAGTTTCAGTGTATCAACTCCCCACTGCCCCGTTAGTTTTGACCGTGTAGCTCAAGCTCCTAAAGCACCTCAGGGGGTCAAGGTCAATAAGGAATTAAAGTTCTGGAAAATGAATAGCTCTATTAGAGCCAGCCCCTAAAGATCCATCAAGCGTGGGCAGAAGCTGCCTGCAGGTG
>PVJO010032340.1:0-13301 GCA_004026905.1 Hystrix cristata | reverse complement strand
TTAAAAAAAAAAAAAAAAGGAAGTACAGGCAGCAGAATGAAACAATGTGAGGACAGAATAGCAGATATATAAGACAAGATTGGGGTTAGCAATCATGAAAAGAAAGAGTTCTTAAAAATGGTAAGAAACCACAAAAAAATCAATCCAACAGATACTAGACAACACAAAGAAAAATAACATAAGATTAATTAGAGTCAATGAAAAAGCAGGCAAGAGTGAAAATGACATAAAAAAATCCTGTTCACAGAAGTAATGGCAGAAACTTCCCAAGTATGGAAAAAGAACTTGAAATACAGATAAGTGAGGCATATAGAACTCCAATTAGCCATGATCAACAAAAATCTTCCCCAAGGCATATAATAGTCAAGATTCCAGGAATGTAACATAAGAAATGAATATCAAAAGCTGTTAGAGAAAAGAAACAAATCATCTATAAGGGAAAGCCCATCAGAATCACAGCAGACATCTTGACAAAAACCCTCAAGCCAAGGAGTGATTGTAGCGAAGTATTTCAAGCCCTAAAAGAAAACAACCTCTAGCACAGATGGACGTATCCTGTAAAACAATCATTCAAAATTCATGGTAAAGTAAGATAGTTCTATCACAGAGAACACCTGAAGAAATTCATGGTCACCAAACCAGCACTCCAAAATGTTCTGAAAGACATTCTAGAAGGAGACAATGAGGACTACAACTCTAGGTACCACAACAGAATGAATTCATCTGGTAAAGCAAGTAATGAAACAGAAGGTGGAAAAGGGAACCAACAACAGGAAAATAACATGACAAGGATAAGTTAGTGCATATCAGTTATAACCATCAATGTAAATGGTCTCAATTCACCAATCAAAAAAAGCAGACTGGCAGAATTGATCAAGAAGCAAGACCCAACAATACACTGCATACAAGAAACACATTTAATTCAAAAAGAAAGTCATAGACTGAAAGTCAAAGGATGGGAAACAATACTTCATGTGATAGGAACCCAGAAAAAAAGCAGGAGTAGCTATCCTATTTGCAGACAAAGTGGATTTCAACCCAAGACTGATTAAGAGAGACTAAGAAGGTCACCACATCCTTGTAAAGGGAACAATCTAGGAGGAAGAGGTAACAGTCATAAATATATATGCTCAAAATAGCAGCATATCTAAATATATACAAAAAATACTAATGGAAATGAAAAACCAAATAAGCACTAATACAATGGTAATGGGGAACCCCAATACCCCACTGCCACAAATAGATCAGCTAAACCAAAAAATCAACAGGGAAACATGAGAAATAAAACAAACTTTTGAACAAATGGACTTAGTAGATGTGTATAGAGTGTTCACCCCACAAATCAGAATCACATTCTTCTCATTGGATGTGGGACTTTCTCCACAACAGACCACATACTAGGTCATAAAACATGCTCAAGTAAATGCAAAAGAATTAAAATTATCCCATGCGTATTATCAGAGCACAGTGTAAATAAATTGAGAATGGCAAAAGGAACCACAAAAACTTCATAAACACATGGAAATTAAATAGCATCCTCCTGAACAATCAATGGGTCACAGATGAAATTAAAGAAGAAATTAAAAGAAACAGTTTCTATAATTGAACAATAATGCCAATACAACATACCAAAATTATGGGATGCAATGAAAGCAGTCCTATGTAGGAAATTTATACCAGTGAAGTCCCATATCAGAAAACCAGGGTGGGCTCAAATAAAAAACCTAATGTTGAACCTCGGTCTTCCAGAAAAAGGAGAGCAAGTCAAGCCCAAAGCTCAATGAAGGGAAGACATTACAAAGATCAGAGCTGGAATTAATGCAATTGAGGCTTAAAAAACAATACAAAGAACCAATGAATCAGAGAGTTGGTTCTTTGAAAGATTAAACAAAATTGACAAACTCTTAGGCAATCTTACCAAAAAAAAAAAAAGGAAAGAAAAGACTCAAATCCATGCAATTAAGAATGAAAAAGATGAAATAACAACAGATCCTGAAGAAATCCAGAAGCTCATCCACACCTACTTTGAGAAACTTTATTCCAATAAGATGAAAAACACAGTAGAAATGGACAGACTACTAGATAGATATAAATTACCAAAGCTGGATCAAGAAGATATAAAAATTCTAAATAACCCAGTATCAGCCACTGAAATTGAAGAGGTAATTAAAAACCTACCAACAAAGAAAAATCCAGGTTCTGATGGATTCACTCCTGAATTCTACAAAAAACTTAGAGAAGATCTAATGCTGCTACTCCTCAAACTTTTTACTGAAATTGAAAGAGAAGCAGTATTCCTAAAATCATTCCTGGAAGCAAGCATTACCCTGATACCAAAACCAGAGAAGGATCCAACCAAAAAAGAGAACTACAGGCCAATTGCTTTAATGAACATAGATGAAAAAATCCTCAATGAGATACTGGCCAACAGAATGCAACAAATCATCAAGAAGATTATACACTATGACCAAGTAGGAGTCATCCCAGGGATGCAGGGATGATTCAACACACACGAATCAATAAATGTAACACACCATATTAACAGAGCCAAGGACAAAAACCATATGATCATCTCAATAGACACAGAAAAAGCATTTGACAAAATGAAACACCCATTCATGATTTAAAAAAAAAAAAACCTTGCAGAAAATTGAAATAGATGGTCTTTGTCTCAATCTGATAAAAGCCATCTATGACAAACCAACAGCCAACATCATACTAAATGGTCAAAAACTGAAAACTTTCACTCTGAGACGTGAAAAAAGACAAGTATGTCCACTATAACCACTTTTATTCAATGTAGTTCTGGAAACATTAGCCAGAGCAATTAGACAAGAGAAAGAAATAAAAGTAATAAGGCTAGGAAAGGAAGAAGTTAAATTATCACTATTTGCAGACAACATGATATTTTACATAGAAGATGGCAAAAATTTCACCAAAAGACTTCTAGATTTAATAACCAAATTCAGTAGCATAGTTGAGTACAATGCCAACCCTCAAAAATCAATAGCATTCCTGTGCACAAATAACAAAATCACTGAGAGAGAAATTAGGGAACACATTTCACAATAGAATCCCCCCAAAATGAGATAACTAGGAATCAATCTAACGAAGGAAATAAAAGATCTACAGATTGAAAATTACACTACTCTGAAAAAGGAGATGGAAGAGGATATCAGAAAATGAAAAGATATCCCTTGTTCTTGGGTAGGAAGAACCAATATAGTGAAAAAAGCCATACTCCCAAGATTGTTATACATATCTAAAGCAATCCCAGTCAAATTACCAATAGTATATCTCACAGAATTACAGAAAACAATCCTAAAATTCATTTGAAACTAGAAGAAACCTAGAATAGCAAAAGCAATTCTGGGCAACAAAGGCAAAGCAAGGGCCATCACAATCCCTGATGTCAAATTATATTACAAAGCTACTGTAATAAAAATATCTTGGTACTGGCTGTATTAGTCAGTATTCACTAGAGAAACAGATACAATGGTAGATATATGAATATGTGAAAGCTTACAAATTGGCTTCCTTGGGCTTCCTACAAGTCAGACGTGGAAGCGTGCAGAGGGTCCATCTGTGCACTGGAGATCCACGGGGCCCAGCCAAAGGTCTGGAGGTCTGAAGGATCCAGGTGAAGTAATCCAGGTGAAGGTCTGGAGTTCCAAGGATCCAAGTGAAGGTCTGGAGCTCCTCCAAAGGAACCGAAGCCAATCTAAAGAAATTGGGCAGGATATATCCCTCTTCATTTCCCTTTTATATCATCTAGAGAATGGGCCACCCTGGGGTGTAGAATTGCTAAGCCAATTTAGTTAAGCTTCTCTTACAAGTTGACACAATCAACTATCACACTGGCAAAAAAAAAAAAAAAGAAAAAAAACCCCAGATTTGAGGATCAGTGAACATATTAGAGATGCAGAAGCAAGAAGCAAGTCCAAACACTCTCTATCGTCTTATCTTTGACAAAGAGGCCAAACACCCTCACTGGAAGAAAGACAGCCTCTTTAATAAATGGTGCTGGAAAAACTGGCTTTCCTCATGCTTAAGATTAAAACTGGACCCATATCTCTCACCATGCACTAAGCTAAAATCAAAATGGATCAAATATCTAAATATTAAAACAGAAATGCTCGATCTGCTGGAAGATAGACTAGGTAGAACTCTTGAAGTCTTAGGTGCAGGCAAAGACTTTATGAACAAAACCCCAATTGTCCAGGAAATATTACAAAAAACAACTGGGATCTCATCCTATTAGAAAGCTTTTGCACAGCAAAAGAAACCACCAACAAAGCAAAGAGATGACCCACGGAGTGGGAAAAAATTTTTGCCTGCTGTTCCTCTGACAAAGGACTAACACCTAGAATATACAAAGAACTCAAAAAATCAGACCCCCAAAATTTAAAGACCAATCCAAAAATGGGCAGCAAAAATGAATGGACACTTCTCAGATGAAGAAGTACAAAAGGCAAATAAACATATGGAAAAAGTGTTCAACATCACTGTTCATTCAATAGATGCAAAATAGAACAACACTGAGATTCCATCTTGCTCCAGAAAGAATGACTATTAGTAAGAAATCAGTCAATAACAAATGCTGAAGGGACTGTGGAGAAAAAGGAACCCTTCTCCACTGTTGGTGGGAATGTAGACTGGTACAACTGCTGTGGAAATCAGTATGGAGATTAGTGTGTAGGACTAAAGGTTCTATTTGATCCAGCTATTCCCCTTCTTGGTATCTTCCCAAAAGAATTATAAACATTGCACCACAACAATATATGCATGCCCATGCATATAGTAGCACAGTTTGTAATAGCTAAATTTTGGAAATAGCCCAAATGCCCATCAACTGATGAATGGATAAAGAAGATGTGGTTTTTTCATACAATGGAGTATTACTCTGCCATAAAGAATGATAGGTTTGAAACACTTCTAGGTAAATTGATGCATCTTGAGACCATATTCTTAAGTGAAATAAATCAGATACACATGTTTTAATACTGCATTGTTTCTCTAGTGTGAGAAACTGAAAGTGTTAATAAGGACTAAAATGTATTATATTGAGAAATGGAAGAAAGTTTTCCAGTGGGAAGGGGAACAACAGAGCAGGGAGAGAAACAGAATGGAGGGACAAGAAAAAAAGAGAATACAAGGAAAAATGGAAAAAAGACTTTTGTAAATAAGGAGGGGGAGAGGAGTTGAAGGGAGGGGAGGGGAATGGGAAAAAAAAGCAGCAAGGTATAGCATGTACAAGTACAAATTCTCTACGATGAATGTTATCATTATGTATATCTAAAATGTACCACTAAAATAAAATCAAAAAAGAACTAATAAATAAATTTGATAACGTTGTAGAGTATAAAATAGAAAAGAAAAAATATAAAACAGGAAAATCAGTATCATTCCTATGTACTAATAACAAATGATCTGGAAAAATCCATTTATAATAACTACAAAAAACTAGGAATAAAACAAGTAGCTGAAAGATTTCTACAATGAAAACTATAAAATATTGATGAAGGAAACTGGAAAAGATATAAACAAATCTAAAAATATTCTGTATTCATGGACCAAAAGGATAATATTGTTAAAATGTGCATTCTACCCAAAGTCATCTGCAAATTCAGTGTAATTTCTATTAAAATACCAATGACACTACAGAAACACACTCCTCAATGACACTGCACCCATGGACAGACCTGCACCCATGGACAGAGCAACACTAATGGATGGAGCCACATTTACTCCGAGCCAATGCTATGTTCATGGATTCTGCACCCTGGTCACAGCCACCTGCCAACTCTGAACCTGCTCTGTACTTTGTTTCCCTCATCACAGGGAACCAGAGGTGCCAACCACCTAATTAACTTGGTCATGGATGAGGCCCGCACCCCTGAAGAGAAGTTAAGCCCTAGAGGGTCAGCAGCTCTAGGTGAAATAACAGATTGGGCCAGCGATGTTAACCCCATGGAAAGCCCACAGCTATTGTAAACTATTAAAACGGTGTGGGGTTTTAATCCAAATGTGACTCTTTCACAGCAGGCTGGAGTTGAAGAAATCCAATGCAGTACCCAGCATATTGGAGAGAGTTTAATCTGGAGCCATTTTGGCAAGGAGTTGTTTAAGACTGAGCCACAGAACAATTAGAGAACAACTTCACCTCAGGGTTTCCAGTCTTACCCTCCCACAGTGGCTGGGTGAGAGACAGCCAGGAGAGAAGGTCCAAACTAGACATAGACCTCCTGAGAAATTTAAGCTCAAGCTGGAAAGAACACAGCCCCCACCATCTGTAATGAGAAGCCAGGCCAGCAAGAGTGTATTTCACAGGCAGCTCAATATGCAAGGGCTGGTGTTATGGCCAGAGGTCTGTGGTAGCCCTGGGGGCACCATGCCCAATCTTCTGAAAGAGGCATTATAGTGGGTGTATAGTGATCATGTTTATTTTTTAGAAGTATTTCTATTGATGAATTAGTAATTTTAATTTTATGTGTTTTACTATATTAAGCAATCTGTACTTAATAGGAAAATAAAATCTCAAATAAAATATTAAATTTTTAATATGTAATGAGTGTTTAGAATAAACATCAGCATTTTCAACATCAACTGAAAAGTATCACAGTTTGTTATTTTTCAGTCTGTGTTTGATGCTATTGTTATTACTGATAATACTACTTCAGACAAGGTGACATAGTTGTTGTGATCAACTGATCTTCCTTATAGGCAAATACCTAGGAAGACTGCTGGTCATAAACAACACTACAGTCCAGTACCAAAAATTAGGTGCCAGGCCAAACAGGCTGCAGCCTCTCATCCCTAATAAACAGAAGAGGCACGATCTGGGACAGACCCAAATGCCAAAAACCAAAAATACCTAGAAGACATCTCTGAAAAGTAGTCATTTCCTAAAGAGATCTCAATACTAGTAACACAGACACCTACCATAAGCAATTTACTAGCCTCAATGCAGAAAGCAAATAAACAAACAAAAAAAGCAAGATGCAACCCAAAACCCCAATTCACCCAAGGAAATCCATGAGACATTACGTGGAAGAAATCGAAACCACACAGCCAAATTTTCCAACATAATAGCAGCAGAAGTAACTAAACAGATGAATAAATCTCTTGACAAGGCCAAAACAGAAATAATTACACAGATAATTAAAGAGATGATGACCATAATGAAGGAAATTGTTAGTGAATCTAGAGCAAATACAGATTGAAAAAAAAAAATAGAGGCTCTTAGGAAAGACATGGAAACAATGAATGCCAAACATAGAAAAGAATTGGATTCCGTAAAATGATTAAAATAGAAATCCAAGAGATTTTTAAAAAATGTATTGAAAGCATATCTAGCACAGTCAGCGAACGTGAAGATTGAATATCAAATCTAGAAGACAGTGTTGTGGTTGGCAATCATCAAATGAAAGACTTTCTAAAAAATAGCAAAGGACCATGAAAAAAATCAATCCAACAACTGCTAGGTGATGCAAAAATGACTAATATAAGATTAATTGGGGTCAATGAAAAATCAGAAGATAACAAAAAGGGCATTAAAAAAAAAAACCTCTTCACAGAAGTAATAGCAGGAAAGTTTCTAAACATGGAAAAAGAATTTGACATGTAGATAAGTGAGGCATAGAAATCCAAATAGCCATGATCAGAAAAAAACTACACCAAAGCATATAATAACCAAGATTCCAGAAATTCAACCCAAGAACAAAATATTAATAACTGTTAAAGAAAAGAAACAAATCACCTATTAAGAGGAAAACCCATCAGAATGACAGCAGACTTTTCAACACAAACTCTTAAGTCAAAGAGAGTTTGAAGTGAATCATTTCAAGCCCTAAGAGAAAACAGCCTCCAACCCAAATTGATGTACCCCGACAAGGTTATTTTCAAAATTGATGGAGAAATAAAATACTTCCATGATAAAGAAATCATGATCACCAAACCAGCACTCCAAAAAGTTCTGAAGGATATTCTAGAAAGAGACAATGAAGATAACAATTCCAAGGATCCCAATAGAAAGAATCCATAAGGCAAAGCGAGCAATTAAACAGAGAGAAAAGAAAAGAAACCAACAACAGGAAAACAATATAATGGTGAGGATAAGTCAGTGCCTATCAGTTACAACCATTGATGTAAATGTTCTCAATTCACCAATCAAAAGAAACAGATTGGCAGAATGGATCAAGAAAGAAGATTCAACCAATGCGTAGCGCACTCACCCCACCTCTCCCCTCCTCCAGTCCCGGCCCCCACCCCCCAACACAGCCCTGGCCCGGTCCCTGCCCCGGCCAGTCCCCAGCTGGCCCGGGCCACCGCCACCATGGAGCTGGAGGACGGTGTGGTGCACCAGGAGGAGCCTGGCGGCTCCGGCCTGGCCGGCTCCATCTACCACGAGTTCGAGTGGCTCATCGGGTGCTACGACGAGGAGGTGGTCAAGGAGCTGATGCCACTCCTGCTGGCAGTGCTGGAGAACCTGGACTCGGTGTTCGCGCAGGACCAGGAGCACCAGGTGGAGCTCGAGCTGCTGCGGGACCACAATGAGCAGCTCATCACCCAGTACGAGCGGGAGAAGGCACTGCGCAAGCACACCGAGAAGAAATTCGTTGAATTTGAAGACTCTCGAGAACAGGAAAAAAAGGATTTACAGCCCCATGTGGAATCTCTAGAATCACAAACAAGACAACTTGAACTCAAAGCAAGAAACTATGCTGACCAGATTAACAGACTTGAAGAAAGAGAAGCAGAACTGAAGAAGGAATATAATACATTACATCAAAGACACACCGAGATGATCCATAATTATACGGAACACTTAGAAAGAACAAAACTTCACCAACTCTCAGGGAGTGATCAGCTAGAGTCCACAGCTCACAGCAGCATTAGAAAAGAACGCCCTATATCATTAGGGATCTTCCCATTACCTGCCAGAGATGGGCTGCTCACCCGGAAAGGCGGTGAGACCCCGGGATCGGAGCAGTGGAAATTCCAGGACCTGAGCCAGCCACACTCGCACACCAGCCTGAAGAGGCAAAAATCTAAGAGGAAGTCGAGTTTTGTTAAGTGGGCCCTTGTCTGGACACCCACATCTCTGAAATGATGAAGAGTGATGAGCTGATGAGTGGCTGAGCTGCTGCAGTTCAGGCAGGTGCAGGACGGACTGTTGGAGGCTGAGGAGAGTGAGCATAGGCGGGGACAAAGGTCCTCGGGCCTGGGAGACCAAGTTACTACTTCAGACTCGTAGACCGGAGTCACCGGCACAGTGTGTGCTGCTGACTTTCTACACCTTTCAGAATTAAAACCAAAGTCTGGATGGGGACAAGGGGGTTGGGGAACTGTTAAAGGAATGAAGAGCTCTTCATTTGCCATAACAAATAAGCACATTTATATATTTATAACTACCCAAGTAATTATCATTTGTAATAAAAACTGAAATACTTAGTATGTGTGCAATGTATGGCAAAGGCATTATATAGAATAATTTATAACTGTATGAAGTAGATACAGGTTAGGAAATATAGGCAAAGAAGAATGTATGATTTTTCAAGATCATACATTTCATGAATGGTACATTTATTGAATTTATTCTAATTCTGCTTATTGTTTAGTTTTAGTAAACCAGTTTAAGAGACAGAGTCTCCCTGCATTGCCCAGGCTGGCCCCAAACTCCTGGCTCCAGCTGATTCTTCTGCCTCAGCCTCCCAAATATCTGGGACCACACTGTTCCTGGAGTAGTGGAAGTAAAGTATTTGTCAGGATTTCTTCTCTGTGGACCTTTGTACTTTGCTGCAAAAGAACTGTCTCATTTCTGGTAGCCATTGGACAGTTTTTAAAAATTATTTTGGCATCACAAACCTCCCTGAGTTTAATAAAGGCTCTAGATTCTTTTCCAGAAAACTGCATTGCGCACAGATTTTGTATACAATTTCAGGCTGTTGTAAGATTCATTATATAGTTATTGAGAGTTGGTTCAAATGCCTGTGTTCTGATAAAGGTCTCACCTTCCCAGTGTGCGCCTGTTCTTCCAAGGTCTGGCTAACCTTGCAGGAACAGCTTTACTATCAACAAAGAATTTACTTTGATATGCACTCTGGCGACATCCCGGGTCCTAGCCAGACCCAGGTGAATGCCTGAGGTAAAGTCGTGCACGCCCATTTCCTGGAGGGGAGCATTCGTTTGTCAGAGCATAGATAACTTCAGCTGCAGCACCCAGGTGTTCTCTCTCTCTTACTCTCTCACTCTCACTCTTGCTCTCTCCTTCATTCTCTCTTCTTCTCTCTCTTCTCACACCCGCCAAGGTTGCTGATGATTTCTTTCGCTCGTGAAGCTGATGTTTTTTGCTCACGTAGCTGATGTTTTTGCTCACAGAGCTGATGTTTTTCGCTCGCGGAGCTGATGATACTTTTTCCTGTGTGCCTCGATGGGGGCTGCTGCTGGTGGCGCCTCCACGACTGCTGTTTTCTTCTAGCGTCCCACGTGGTGCTGCTTCTCTAGCAAAAGTTAAGATCTGTGCTTGAACTACTCCTGTGCTGCAGTTTGCCAGTGATAGAAACAATAGATTGGTGATATGATTTTCCTAGAGTTTTTTCCTTTCCTCTTACTTTCTTTATTGTTATTAAAAATCTTAATTAATCTTTGTGAGTGGTATCTTGTCTCCTTCCCCGCGAATCGAGCCCTAAAACAGTAAGTCCGTGCATGGCGACAGCAAGCATTTGCCCCCTTGCTGTTACAGCTGTGTGTGGGTCTCTTGAAAGCTGTGTAGAGACTCCAGAAGAGGGGATGAGTTTTAATGAGTGTATGAATCCCCTGTGTTGACTGTTAAAACGCTGATTATCTGGCTTCACTGACCACGGTTGTGTGTATTAAGTCTGGAGTTGGTCTCAAAAATCTGTCCTTTTGACAAACACATCACATGATCTGTATGTATGGAAGATGTTTTAAGACCACGAAACTACCTTGAGTTTTGAGAATCTGGTTATTCTGCTGTTCTAGAGTAGCTGTTAGAGTACTTCTTCTTCCTGTTTTACAGTCTATATTATCATATCATTGTATAGTATTACAGCTGTCATTAAAAACTGTTGTTGATAATTTTACTGTTAATATTTCCAACCTTTGATTTTTAGATTTTTTTGTTTAGAAAAATCTCATCTTTGTCTGGAAAAATGTGATCTATTTAAATATTCCCAATTATTTGCAATAATTTAAAGAGATTATTTATTAGTAAAAAGTGACTCTTTATTGCATTTTTTTAAATAAAATTTTTGCCAGGCAAAGAAAGAAAGAAAGAAAGAAAGAAAGAAAGAAAGAAAGAAAGAAGATTCAACCATATGCTGCATACAAGAAACACATTTAGCTCAAAAAGAAACTCATACACTGAAAGTCAAAAGATAGAAAACAATACTCCTTGCAACAGGCACCCAGAAAAAAGAAAAGGTCACTATTCTATTTGCAGACAAAGTGAATTTCAAACCAAGACTGATCAGAAGAGACAAAGGTCACTACAAGAAATCTAATAGAATGAATACATTGGAAGGGTAAGCAGTTAAGTAGAAGGAAAAGATAAAGAATCAACAACAGGAAATTAAATCAATGACAGGAATAAGTAAATACTTATCAGTAAGAATTCTCAATGTGAAAGATCTCAATTCCTAAATCAAAAGACACAAACTGACAGAATGGATAAAAAACAAAATCCAATAGTATTCTACAAACAAAAACCACAAGTAATCCAAAAAAAAAAAAAAAAACCCTTAAGGACTAAAAAGTAAAGGAAAGAAAACTATATTCCATGCAAGAGGAATCCCTACCCTTCCCCCCAAAAAGGTATAGCTATCCTATATTCAAACAAAGTGGATTTCAATCCAAAATTCATGAAAAGAGGTGAAAAAGCTTACTATGCATTAGTTAAGAGAACAATCCAACAGGAAGAGATAACAATTATTAGCATGTATTGTCCAATAATGGGATACTAACCTTCATAAAACAAGTACTACTGGACATAAAAGACTAGACAAACATAAACAGAATTATGATGTGAGACCTCAATACCCCCACTATCACAAATAGATCGACTAGACAAAAACTCAGCCAAAAAATATCAGAGTTGAATAAAAACTCTGAATTAATGAACTTACTAGATATCTACAGAGTGTTCCACAACAGAAAACACATTCTTTTTAGCAACACAAGGACCGTTCTCCAAAATAGACCATGTACTGTCCAATAAAGCAAGCTTAAGTAAATGTAAAAGAACTGAATTTATGCCGTGCGTATTATCAGATCATAAAGCAATTACAAAATAAAACATAGAAATTACACAAATGTGTAAAAAAACTAAACAACACATTCTTAAGCAAGCAATGGATTATATAAAAAATGAAGGAAGAAATAAAACACCTTGTAGAAACAAGTGGTAATGCAATACAACATACCAGAACTTACAGGACACAAGGAAAGCAATCCTAAGAGAGAAGTTTGTAGCTATGAATGCCCACATCACAGAAACAGAGCATGCCCAAGTAAATAACCTAATAATGCACCTGAAGGTCCTAAAAAAACAAAAACAATCTAAACCCAAAGTAATACACTAAAGGAATTTATAAAGATCAGAAGAGAAATCAATGAAATTAGCCAAGAAAAAAAGAAAAATACCAAGAATCAATGAATCAAACAGTTGGTTCTTCAAAAGAATAAACAAATAGAGAAACAGTTAGTGATTCTAACCAACGAAGGAGATAAAAGACCCAAATCAATGCAATTAAAAATGAAAATGGTGAAATCACAACAGACACTGCTGAAATCAAAAAAATTATTAACTACTTTGCAAACCTGTATGTCAATAAATTGGAGAATAGAGAAGAAATGGACAGATTTCTAGATAAGTAGGAATTTCCAAAACTGAACAAAGAAGATATAAAACCCCTGTATGAGCCAATAAAAGGCAGTGTTTTAGTTAGGTTTTCTCTCATTGCTGGGACAAAATACCCAACACTCAAAGTTAGGGGAAGAAAGGTTTATTTGGCTCACAGTTTGTAGAGGTTTCAGTCCACAATCAACTGGGTCCGAGGCAGGGTGGCATGGCAGACAGGCAGAAGTCATCAAGGTAAGCAAGGGATACAAGCAAGGGGGTACTAACCAGCTTCTTTCTGTATTTTATATCTTATCCAGGCTGCCTGGCTTTAGGGTGGGCAGTACTCCCACCCTTAATCCTAATACCCTTAATCCTAGCATCACATCCTTGATTCCAGCAGAACCATGCCAAACCAATCAGTGGACTAATGTAGTAATCA
>PVJO010032339.1:0-13339 GCA_004026905.1 Hystrix cristata | reverse complement strand
AAAAAAAA
The DNA here is from genome assembly GCA_004026905.1 of Hystrix cristata. NCBI lineage: Eukaryota > Metazoa > Chordata > Mammalia > Rodentia > Hystricidae > Hystrix > Hystrix cristata. Next base: position 13,331 of record PVJO010032339.1, on the reverse strand, counting down.
AAGAAGAGTACTGAGACTATTCTCTATAGTATGAAGAAATCCAGGGCCAATGAGGTGAAAACCAAAAGAAACACAAGGAGGCAGTCCTTGGTTCAATTAACAATATGCTTTTCACTAGTCAATGAAGTCCAAAGGTGGTATGCATTATCTCCTGAAGTACTGAATTATTCACCATTGGATCAGTCTCTGCAGAAGCAAGCTTAATATTCTGTCAATGTGTTTAAAGAAATTCAAGAACTAAAGGATCAGAATGGATGATTTTTCATTTCCTTTTCAAGCTGAATACTGTATTCTCCTACTTCTCATTAACATATTACTAACCTAGGTAGAAAACAAGTTGTAACTCATTTAATATGAAGTTGGTATTTTTATTTTTTTGAATACTATCATTTTAGTATGGATACTCTGAACAATGACAAAAAAGACTATTTCTCTTAACTATAATTTAGTTAATCAATGTAGCTGCCCTGGAGACTGCCCAAAACCATAATTGATGACTAAAAAAAGTTAGATAATGAGAAGTCTCATTGAAAATAACCTTTTCCCATTCTGAAATGATTAAAGCAGGAATGTAATAACCATTCTTCTATTTAAATCAGAATTTATTTTACAAGTACTGCAAAAATGCAATGAGATCCTTTTAGTTCATTTCTATCTTAAAATAAGTTAGCAGCTATTTACTGCACAAAACTGAAAAACTGTATATAAAAACCAAGTTAATACATAATTATGTGAAAATTCAAAGAATATTATGAATTTGAAACTACCTCTGTACTGAAAAGTCTTCAGGTTTCTAAGAAAGATTTTCAAATACACAGAAAACTGTTAGTGTTTCATTTATGCATGCTGATTCTTCAAGCCACCTGCCTCAAATCAAAACAGCTGCCAATAATAAACTGGGATTGTGACCAATCTGAAACATAAACAGCTACAAGTCCAGAAGAACAATTAATAAGTCACAGAACAGCTAACCATTATGCAACCAATGTAGAGGTCTAGGCGCCAATGAGGAATTAAAGTACGTTCTAAAGTAATCTTCTATTTTAAATTGTATCATCTATTTTATTGACATTGTAGGGTGATGCTACATTTAAGAGATTTAGGCTGTGCCCTCCATAGACGTGCTATGGTTTAGATCTAAAATGGCCCCCCAAAACCTCACGTGTCTGGAAGATGACTGAATGTGGGAGTAGTAAAACTGATTTGCTGTCAAAAGGCACAGTCTGGTCAGAAGAGGCAAGTCACTGTGGCTGTGACCTAGAGGTATATATCTCTGTTCCTGACTCCTCCCTTGACTTTGCTTCTTGTCCTCCAAGAGGTAAGCAGCTTTCCTCCAACCAGACCCTTCCACCATGCTGCCAACCATACAGACTGAAATTTCTAAGACATGAGCCAAAATAAATCTCTAGTCTTTTAAGTTGTGGGTGTCAAGTATTATGCACCAATCACAAGGAAAATAACTAAGATACCACTTATTTTTATAAGTTACATTATTTTTCACAATGTTGAGCCTTATGACATTTGTATTATTTTATAAGTTTAGATGAAAATGGTAAATTAATGAGCTTCACAATACCTATCATTTACATATACCTTTACATATATACCTTTCATTCACTCTAAAACTGAATAATGACTAAAGCCATAGAGAAGGAAATGAAATTCTACATATGTAATTAAAATCCTTGCCACTTCAAGTAGAATCTTTCAAATACCACTGCTAAATGAATCCTCATATTCTTTCCAGCCTCACTGGTGTTTTTCGGGTCACATGCCTTTTTTTAATCCCATGTAATGATGAAAACTTCCACTGACAGCTGAGAGAGTCTAAAAACCTTCCAAATGTCTCAAAAGGTGAAATTAGTGAAAGAAATTCTTTCACATTAGCATAAGAATACAAAAACATTTAGGTAAGCTTTTATTCTCAGCTTTTAAAACTTCCCAGATAAAGGGGCTGGGGATTTAGCTCAGTGATTAGAGTGCTTGCCTTGCAAGCACAAGGCCCTGAGTTCGATCCCCAGCACAAAAAAAAAAACCAACTTCCCAGATAATACAAAGAGGCAGCTAAGGCAGCCATTCAGAGCTGTCCTAAATTAGACTGAGGAAGGTGAAGCCTTTATAATTCTTTATGAACAAGTCATTTAATGTGGGCTTCCATGAAAAGAGAAGATTAGCTTATTTGAGACAGTTCTCTTTAGACAATATGATAATTCCAAGAGTGGGCTGTGTGCTGAGACTTGTTAATGGACAACCATCCCAGAAGTTGGGGAAATAAATCCTTAAATCCTAAAAGGAAGCTCAGGACAATATAACATAGCTTCCATGACAGGGAGTTACTCTATATGAAAGTCAAACTGGACTGTCAATCTGATTGCTTTAGAGCCACCTAAGGAATAAGGAAAGCACACTTCTGGGAGTAACTGGGTAGGCAATGGAGGTGTGACCTTGGGTACTAAACCTGGTCCTGATGCTGTTCTTCTGCTTTGTTTTCCAACTGCCATAAAGGAAGAAACTTTGCTCCACCACACCCTTCCACCATGATATTTCTGCCTTGGAGCCAGCTTACCAAAGACTGAATCCTTTGAAACCATGAGCCAAGTTAAACCTCTCCTTCTTTACTTGGGTGTCAGGTATTTTATACAAGTACCTGGAAAGCTGGTTAATACACTCTACAGCCTCCTTTTAAAAATCTAACTCAGATTCGGGTCCCTATTCCCACAAAATTCAAAGAGAATCCAGTCAGTATATACTCTTTCCTGTTAAAGAAACTAAGAAAATCTTGCATAAATTGAGTATTCTGTATCCAAAATGCTTGGGATCACAAGAGTTTCAGATTCCAGACTTGTTTGGATTTTTACATATTTGCATGTATATAATTAGATATCTCTGGGATGGGATCCAAGTCTAAATATGAAATTCATTTATGTTTCATAGATAGATATCATACAGGTATTTTTTAAATTTTATTTTAATGGTACATTTTAGATGTACATAGTGATAACATTCATCATAGGGGATTTGTACCTGTACATTACATATATTGTTGCTTCTTTTTTTCCCATTCCCCTCCCCTCACCCCCTCCTCCCTCCCTATTTACAAAAGTTTTGTTTCCATTTTTTCCTTCCATTTCTTATTTCTCTCAGGTATTTTTATATAATACTTTCAATGCACCAGTATTGACTGACTTGTCACATTGTTAAGTGTGGAATTTTCCACTTAAGATATCATATTTTGGATTTTGAAGCATTTTGGAGTTTATATTTTTAGATTGGGGATATTTAACCTGTATTGTTATAGACGGGCACATGTAGAGAAGAAATATAAATAATGGTGAAGTGAAAAAGTATAAAGAAAAAGGAAGGGAGAATAAATGAAGAGAAAGAACAATAAAAAATTACAAACAATAAACATTTCTTCTACCCACCTCTGACTTCATGGCCTTGAATTCCTGCTAACTAGCAGTTAACATTATAGTTGTAAATGAGGTTGAACAGAAATCAGTTTTTCCAAAAATGTGTTTTGATACCTTTCTGTATAGTTACATGCAAGGAAATAATAGATGATCCATGGGAGGAAGGGAAAATAAGTAGCTTTTTAAAATGCCAAAACAGATCTAATGTGTATGTGTCTGTGAGTCATAACCCATGTGGTTTGATCATAAAGATGATCCACTAAAAATTCAAAACCTTAAAAATAAATAACTGCCCCAATATACTATTCTAACCCTAACCAAAAAATGTTTTTCAACAACCACTAAAACTTCCAAGTCAGTTTATAAATTTCACAGATATTTAATTACAGATTCAGAAAAAATGTATTGTTATAAACAACTCAGGAAGCATTTGTTCTAGGTGGTTTCAAAAGAAAAAGCCTACTCCCACTCCAAAAAAAGTACCTTCTTTCATAGGGCTTAAAATTAATGAGAAAGACAAACATTTATAATAACAATACATGACTGAGCTAAACTATAAACCTATGTCCTTTGCTTTTATTCACTGTAGATATGAAAAAATACACATTTCTTATAAAACATTGAGATCATCCCTAAAGTTATTTAGTGTTCTTAATGCAAAGGTGCCCATGATAATTTTCTCCTAGAGTTTAATTCCAGGGAACAGGTTGTTCTTTTAATAGAACACATATACACTGTGTTAGATTCCTGCCAGTATAACCAATAGGTGAGATAAACAAGTTATAAAGGAAAAAGGTTGATTTTGGCTCACAGTTTCAGAGGTTTCAGCCTGTGATCACGTGTCCTATTGTTCTGGGTCTATGGTGTTTCATCACAGCAAGAGCATGTGGTGGAACAAAATTGCTTACCTCACAGCCATAAAGTGCAAGAAAAAGAAGGGGTGTGGGTCTCACAGCCCTCATCAAGGGTATAACCTCATACCTTCAATAACCTGACAACCTTCCACTAAGCCTCACCTCTTAGGTTCCACCACTTCCCAATAGCACCATCTCGGAGCACAACCCTTTACCACACAGATCTCTGGAGGTCACTTAAGATCTAAACTAAACCAAATGATGTGGCACACGTCTACAAACTCACTCTGGGAGCTGAGGCAGAAGAATCACAAATCAAGCCAGCCTGAGCAACTCAGCAATTTAACAAGTCTCAAAAATATTAAAAATGTCTGGGAATGTAGTTCAGTGTGAAAGCCCTAGCTTGCACTAGCCATCATTAGCACTGAAAAAACACCTAACAATAACATACAATGATTCTGCTCCCCTATTCCATTTTTCCCCTGCAAGTCTTCAAGGACACCCAGCAGTATATTTACTACTCAATTTATATTTATTTTGTTCTCTGTGTATATACATTGAGAGTTTGGGAGAAAGAACTGTAATGGAGATACAGATTTGAAGGTTACTGGCAAAGTGGTAGTAAAGATGAGATAACCTAGAAAATAAGAAGAGGTCCAAGGACAAAATCCCAAAGCATATTATATTATATGCTTTATATCTGTATATACCTCAGTTCTGCATCTCAAAACATAACCCTTCCTGGGTAACGTCACTCTCAAATTCGATAAGGTTTACATAGCTTTGTCAAAATAAATAAAAACATTAAGAAGGACAGGGATTAAAGACAGAGATGTGTATCATAACACTGCTTATTTTTTCTTGGTAAAAGACTTACTAGGAGGACATCACCAGAAATGGAGGAGTCCCTCCACAAAAGCGACTAATGAGCTGGACAAAAACTGTCAGAAGAAACTCTTCCTAAACTTTAGAACCTAGTGAAAATTTTACAACCAGGGGAGGAAGCCTTGGTGGAAAAAGAAGCAGATGCTTTGTGGAAAGCACTCTGGCATTTTAAATTGCTTGCTGCCAGTACCCACACCCCAGCATGGAGACAGCTGTGAAGAAAGCAACTCACACTCCTAGTGCAGGTCTTAAGGCCAGAAGGAGCCATACAGACCTTATTTTAAAGGGATTGTGGTTAGAGGGTTTAACGTGTCTAGCAGCTCCCTGAAAGACAGGTTCAGGGCTTCCTTTTGGTTTTTGTTTTGTTCTCCTTTGTTTTTTTTACTCAGAACAGTCCCATAGCTGGGGCAGGTTCCCAGGTGGCTTTTCAAAAAAGCATTTCAAGGCACAACACTACAGGCAATAGCCTGAAACAATTTAACACCAGATTGGCCAGTAGACCACTGAAAAGCATGACCGGGAAGAGACTGGGAGAGGACATACACAGGGGAGTAGGGACTATTAAAAGTTCCTGCAAGTTCTAAAGAATCAAGGAGTACATGTGAAGGCCCAAGATCGGACACATGCTAGAAACAGCCCAGAACATAAAGTTAATCCGAAAAGAGCAGGACAGTATATTACACTTTTGCTTTTTGACCCCTTCTTTTTACTTTTTCTTTTCCTGTTTCCCCCTCTTTCTGTTTCAAGGTATTAAAGGAAACTGTCAAAATACTAGATGACCACTAAGTTAACAGAATGCTAGTCAGTGGCCACACAAAACAAGTAATACAGACTTTGCAAAACTAGTTTAGTAAAGTCACTAAACAAAACCCATTAACGAGTAACAACAAACTCCCAGGAGAGGAAAGAATCTGATCGCCAAGCTTGCCACATTTTAATGTTAACAAATCTAGTTTTTTTTAGCCAGGCATGGCAGTGCACACCTATAATCCCAGTACTCTGAAAGGATGAGGTAGGAAGATTACAAGTTTAAATTCAGCCTGTGCAATTTAGTAACTTAGTGAGACCCTGTCTCAAAACAAAAATAAAATAAAATAAAATAAAATAAAAAGGGCTGGGGATATAGTTCAGTGCAAAGGCCCTGGGTTCAATTCCTAGGACTACAAAAAAAAAGTTCAGCTTTTTAATAAAAAGTACAAATCCTAGACTCCACACTAAACCTACTGAATCAGAATCTCTGCCCACAGAGAAATACAATTTTTAAGGCCATTCAGCTGATTCTGAGGTATACCTAGGTATGGGCTCTACAGCACTAAAAAACGAAGGCTCCATTGTAGTTCTAGATAGTTTGTACAGTTGTGTTTTCTCTATTTTGCTTTTATGAAAGACCAACTACAAAAGAGTAACTTAGAATCAGAAATTTACTCTGAACAGTCAACTTGGCTATATTACAAGCCAGTCTCAAAAAAAGCCAATCTTATACCTCATTTCTGTGTACACAGAAATTACAGTATAATGGATACCAGCACTTCATCAGGAGTCTGAGGACTTGCCATTGCTATTTACTAACTATGGAACCTTAAGACAATCCCATAACCCTTGTATTCTTTATCTTCCTCATTTACAAGGTGCTGCTAAGCTAAAATGAGAATATTGTCTTAGGAAAGTACTTACATAGAGTACAACAGTTTAATATTTAGAATATCAACTAATCATCAAAGCCCTTTATTATCAAGAAAAATTAAATACTGTAGGGTACACTGTAGTTATTAAAATCAAATTTGTATGAAAAATATTTCCTATATTCTTTAAAACAACTTTTGAAAACTGAAAAACAAATTTGCAATGCTTAATTATTCCGTTTTTGAGAATTCCAAAACCACAACCTATAAACTATGTAACACAGATTGAAATAATTCTTGAATGTTAAGATTAAAAACAATCTACCACTTCTAATTAAATGTTTATCAATTTAAGAATCCAACTGGGTAGAAGGAATACTAGTGGATTTTAAAATCCAATCGAGAAAACATATCTTGACACATATATAATATACATTTCACTCCAGCAAAAAAAAGTAGGAATACTACTGAGTCTAACATTAATTCCACTTGGCTAAAGTATGAATACTAATATTTAGATTACTAATGGACAAAATCCATGTATTATTGATGAAAATCCAAGTATTCTCCCCTAAAATTTTCTAATGTAATTCATTTGATTGTTAAATTTCTTTTCCTGATTGAATGCCTACAGACTTTCTAAAAGACAGAGTAATGACAAACACGTGTTTCAAGAAAGCAGAAACACCACAAGCTAAGCAGTATCAGATATATTACGTCAGAAATGAACTTTATTCCACAAAAGCATATTTTAAACATGAACACCATATTGCAGAAAACAATAGATTTGAGGCATATTTGTCACAGAAGGAGGCTGAAACAAAATATGGCTTGATTTCCACAATTTTTAGAATTTTTCATGCCCAGAGCATGAAAAACATTAATTTGGTGATGCACTACTTTGCCAAATCGTTTTTAACTCCTATTTTGTTTCTGTTCCTTGTTTCTTTCTCAGATTTTCTTATTTTTTTCCCTTGGTTTGTACCACCCCAACTCATTGCACGGACCTCCAGATGACACTCATGAGTATTGCTTTATTGAGCCAGTACACTTAGAAACCAAACATTTTAAATTTCTTCTCTGTACAATTCCTAATTACACTATAAATTTTTCTTGCCATAATTAACATAAGTTTAATTTTAATTATGATAAATGGAAAGAGACAAAGGAAAAAGAGAAATAGGATTATTTGGTCAATTTATCCAGACTCTAGCTTGAACACCGGGGGGGAATAGTCCTACAAAATTTAAAATATAATATGGTCTTTATAAAAAACACTGCTCACTGTCATTAGGTATGTCATTAAAAATTGCAAAATCCAAAAGATTAATCAAAATTAGGTGGGATAAAAAAACTGAAGGGGGAAAGTCAAAAAAAATTCTAATCTTATTTATAAACAATTTCTGTCTATCGTTCTCCTGAAATCAGATCATTATAATTTTTTAATGAGCCTGTATAATATGGTAAGTGATCAGCAAACAGATCAAAGTAATATTTTAGGTTTTTGTGTGTTTTTAACAATCTTTTAAAATATAAGAACAGTTCTTAACTCGCAGTCATTACAAAAACAGGTCATGTGCTAGATTTGGCCCTTAGGCTATTAGCTTGCTGACCCCTATAGTACCACATATCTGGTGAAATACAATTATTTGTATCCATAAATATTAACTCATCCCAGCAAGCCTATGAGAAAGGTGCTATTATTACCATCATCCTCATTTTAAAGCCAGAGAAACAGAGATATAGGAGGATTAAATAACTTGCCTGAGTCACAGAACAAGTAAATGTTGGAGTTGGGGTTCAAACCTGAGCAGACTGGTCACAGAATCTACTCTTAACTACTATTCTATGCAACTCCCTATTATGAAGAATTCAAAAGAGTATCAAATGTAAAGGAACCAATTCCCATTCATAAACCTTCCTATCAATAAAGAAGAGAACAGAGGTAATGACTAACCCCTTTCAAATTTCAAAGAGAAAAAAAAACAAAAAACAAGAATCAGACTGGCATTTGACTTCAGGCAACACTAAGTGAGAAAAGATATCAGAGTTTCCACATTTCTGAGGGAAAGCAATGTTAATAGATTTAGAAACTATATACAGGCTATGTCAGTGGTGGCAAACCTATAGCACGTATACCTCAGAGGGCTGTTTGTATCACTGAAAGCTCTAAAAGGTTCGCCATCACTGGGCTATGTAATAAAGTCTGGAGGTAAATAAAGGCATACTCAAGTACACAAGAACTCAGAAAACATACTTTCTACATATTTTTTCAAAGGTTACTTGAGGATGTATGTTAGCAAAATGAAAATGTACATCAAGCATGCAAAAAAAATAAATTAAATCTTGAACTATTATGGAAGGTAAAAGGAGGAGGAGATTATTTCTAAGGTAGTCTGAGGGAGAAGGTAAGTAAGATATGATTATCAAATACTATAGATGGAAAAGAGAAGTTAGGATGGGAGGATAGCACCATGGAGTAGCAGTTCGTTTCAGACAAAGAGAACAGCATACACACAGAGCATACACATGGGTTATCCACACATACTGTTCTTTGGTTAAAAGGGACGAAAGTTAGAACCTAAGCAAAGACATTCTCTTATTGCAGTTCCAAAACAATACTGATCTTAAGACCTTGTAGCTGGATTCTTAAATTATTATGGTTTTAAAACACAATGATGGTTTAAGACACATTTACTTTTGTAATGTAATATAATCAAATTTTGTTAACAGACATCACTTTAGCAAGATCATGAAAAAGCAGCACTTCTCTGCATTATTTCTAGAGAAATACTAGGCAGGAAAGTAGTCAATAAAATCCTTTGGAGGCAAATTGCTTGGCCTCAATGTAACTTAGTTTTCTCATCTCAAGAACAGAGGTGTATAGGTAGTAGTAGTAGTAATGCAGTAAATAATATGGCTTTCTCAAACATAGGGGAGTTCAAGTCTAGGCTGTGCTGTTACATAATACCTGTGTGAGTCTTGCAAAATTTTAATTGTGTCTAATATCTGTAAAAGCAGAACTAATAATGGTACCCATCTCAAAGAACTGTTGTGAAAATTCAGGATAATAACAGATGTAAGAACTATCTCACTGCTCATGATTGAATACAAATTAAGTGCTCGGTAAATAATAATGATCTACTCTGCCAGTTTGGTTTAAAAGTTCAACAATCTGGACCTAACAGTGGAAGAAAATGTTGCATAAATTGACCATATTGGGGGGAAAAAAACCCTTAACTTGATTTAGTAGTGCCTAGCTGGCTAGCAGATATTATAGAAAAATGAAGTAGATTAAATACAAGACTTATAAAATCCAGGCATTTAAAATTTCTAGCTTCTTAGGTGTGGCCATCACAACAAATAAGAAAGTTACTGTGCCCTGAAGTCTAAAGGAAACAGTTAAAACTTGCAGCTAAATACTAAATCTAGAGTTAGAAAGGGTTAATAAATTTATTTCATTTTCCATATTCCTCAGAAATCAATTGTAAGCCTAGAATGATTATGTAAACCTAACATGATTCCTGCCTGAAAGAATCACAAATATATGAGTTTCTTCCTGGATCACCAACATGTCTGACCACCAGCTATTTCTTTGAATATGGACTAAAAGAAAATTTAACTTCCAAAGGGCTGTAAGATTCATTATATGGTTATTGAGAGTTGGTTCAAATGCCTGTGTTCTGATAAATGTCTCACCTTTCCAGTGTGCGCCTGTTTTTCCGAGGTCTGGCTAACCTCGCAGGAACAGTTTTACTATCAACAAAGAATTTACTTTGATATGCACTCTGGCAGCATCCTGGGTTCTAGCCAGACCAGGGGTGAATGCCTGAGGTAGAGTCACACAGGCCCATTTCCTGGAAAAGGACATTTGTTTGTCAGAGCATAGATAACTATGGGTGCAGCACCCAGGTGCGCTCTCTCACTCTCTCTCTCTCTTTCTCTCTCGCTTCTTCTCGCCCTCTCTTGCGCCTACCAAGGTTGCTGATGATTTCTTTCGCTCATGTAGCTGATGATGTTTTTGCCCATGTAGCTGATGTTTTCTGCTCACATAGCGAATGCTGTTCTTCGCTCGCGTAGCTGATGTTTTCGCCCATGTAGCTGATGTTTTTTCGCTCATCTGATGTTTTTCGCTCATGTAGCTGATGATACTTTTTCCTGTGTGTGCCAGTGGGGGCTGCTGGTCCCCCCTTTATGTTGCACCCCCAGAAAGGGTGCTGATTTCTACTTTTGCAGCCTTGAGGCTGCTGAATGTCTCTGTGCTCTGATGGGAGCTGCTGCTGGTGGCACCTCTATGACTGCTGTTTTCTTCTCGCGTCCCACGTGGTGCTGCTTCTCTAGTAAAAGTTAAGATCTCTGCTTGAACTACTCCCGTGCTGCGGATTGCCAGCGATAGAAACGATGGATTGGTGGTATGATTTCCTGGAGTTTTTCCTCTTCTCTTACTTTCTTTATGGTATTAAATAACTTAATTAATATTTGTGAGTGGTATCTTGTCTCCTTCCCCGCAAATCGAGCCCTAAAATAGTAAGTCTGTGCATGGCGACAGCAAGCATTTACCCCCTTGCTGTTACATGGGCCTCATAAAATAACAGATCCTGAGTGAGCAATTTTTAAAAATTAAAACAGCAGATTAAAATTCTATGAACACTAAACCAAAGGAGATAATAAAACAAAGCTACACAAACCATACATTAAAGGAATTTCTAAGCCAAAATAGATCTGCAAATAACCTGTAGATTATTTAGCATCCTGCAATCTTATAGTTCTTGAGAGAATGTGTTCTTCAAATTTTTACCTCTCATCTAGAAACAGAATTTAACTACAAGAAATTAGAGAAATAAACACAAAGACAAATACATTTCCATTGAACAATTTCAACTTCTCTGTGTTGATGCATTTTTCTTAATAAAAACTCAGCAGAATATTTTTCAGAGTATTTTTCAGAAATTCAAGCATAATTTTATATTAGGTAAGGTATTGATATACTTCATAAATAAATAAAAGAAGAAAAAGTATGTAATCCATTAAAAAAAAAAGGAAAGGCATGGATTTGGTATTAAGATCTGGCTCAAGCTTTCTTAAAGGAGACTTCCAGTGCTCTCTCCATTTGAAGCGTAACACAGGCACCGTTGTAAAAGGGGTTGTAAAGGCCCTTGTCCAATTCCACAGGGAGGAAGACCTCAGGGGGGTTGCTGGCCTAAATCCATACATGGGTAAGGCGGGTGAGTCCCGACAATGGTAATGGCCAGTGAGGGATTCAAGTTTCTGCTCACTTGAACTCCCTATTTCTTGTATGCCCCAAAGGGAAGAAGATGTTGTGGGTTTGAGTCCCAGACAGGCTTTCTCCCACCTTAGGCAGGAGGAGAGATGTCCTAGGTAAAGCCTGCAACAGGGTGGGCTAAGTCCTAGACAGGCTTTCTTTCCCACTTCGATGGTGGGGGCCACTTTTGCACTTCAGTGGGTGTAAAAGTTTCCCTATCGCTCTTTCTCTTCCTTTGGATGGGGATTGGACAATCAGCCATTCCACTAAGATGGCCTCTACAATGTCTTAGACACTGGAGAGATTTAGATTCCCAGAGTTTAAAAAGGAAGGCCCTTGTCTTCTACTGTACTAGGGCATGGCCAGGCTCTCCCTCAGCTGATCAGAAAAGGTGGCCAAGTACAGGGGGATATAAATTAGAACACCATACACCAATTAGAATTGTTTTACAGGAGGGAGATAGTTTATGTCCAGTGAAACAGTTTATGTGAAATAGTTTACCTCCAATTGATCTTTGTTCTTAGAGACACCCTGAGTAGATATCTCAATGTTAAACTGACCCTTATCAGTTGTCTGTTTTGGGACAAGTTTGTCCCCCTTGTCTGAGTGGGGAGGGATCCAATTGTGGGGCCCCAACAAGATAAGAGAGCCCTCCCGCTGTTTATTCCTTCAAAAGAATATAGACACAGAGAGATGGAAAAAAGGAGCTCCAGATATGGGTTATGTTATAAAATAATAAATAGTTACACCTGATTCATAAAAGGCCATGGCCAGACATGAGTGCACTCTGATTTATAAACAATTGTCTTATGTGTCCTTGTCTGTCTGTCTGTCCAAATTTGGTACCAATGATCAGTAACAAGGCCTATAGCTGTTTTTGTTTGAGCTCAATGACTTTTTTTGCCTTTTGAAATTTCATGGAAAAAGACAGTTTTCATAGGTTAAAATATTTATGTCTACAGCTTAAGCTGGCTTATAGATAAAATAAGTGTCATTTAGGTTTAAAGACATGCTTCAATCCAGGTTGCCAGTCAGTCAAGGTGATATCAATGTTGTTTTTTTTTTTTTTTTTTTTACAAACGCAGTGCCTGTTGTTGTCTATATACAATAATTTGAGAATCTTTCATTGGTCAAAAAAATGATATATTGTTAATAATCTGGTTCTCACAATTCATTGAGGAATTAACTAAATGGGGACTCCTTAGGCTTGGGAAAACTGCTGGACAAGACTCCTTAGTGAATAAAGAAGCAGCTGCCTGGAAAAAATTATTCCAGTCTTTGTTCGCTAATGGGA
>PVJO010032338.1:0-13308 GCA_004026905.1 Hystrix cristata | reverse complement strand
GACAGTGTGATTCAGTTTTGTATTTTGAAGCTAAATCTGTTTTTTGAATTTTTCTGTTTGTTTATTTTGAGGTACTGGGGATAAAAGGCAATTTATGGACTTATAGTATTCTTAAGAAATTTTGGATGTGATAGGTTTAGAAGGAAGGAAGCATAAACAAAGTGTGATAGTTAATTGACTGTGTCAATTTGAGGAAGTATCCCCCAACTAAATTGGATCCATAGTTCTGGGTGTGGCTGAATGGACTGACTGGAGACAGAAGACTCGCCCTGGCGTGAGTGGCACCAACCCACAGACTTGTAGCCTGCATGGAATAAAAGGGAAATGAAGAAGGAAGGTTTACTTCTGTTTCTTGGGAGGAGCTCCAGTCTTCACCTTGGATGTCCTCTCTTTGTATCCTTATATATTTGATGTAAATCCTTATGTATTTGTCTGTCTTGCACCAAATCTGTTCCTCTCGTAAGCACTGATTGGTACACAAAGCTAGAGAATACATATTTGGATAATGTCAGATAACTTTGTGTTTTGAATTTGCAGTCTTCTCAAAAGTACACTTTTTTACTTATGGTCTTTCTTGTCTTCTTTGTACCTATCTTTATTTCTTCTATCCTACCTGGAGGTCCTACCCACTCCCTGGGAGTGGGGACAGTTCTCTCCACCACTCCAGGTCAGCTGGGAGGATCTCACAGGGGCTCAGAGTGGGAGCGAGGCTTGGGTCCCTGATGATAGGGACACAGTGTCACTGGGTAGGTTCTGATATTCCTGGGTTCTTCCCCTTCTCGAACAAAGAATTGAACGAGGGGGGGCAAAAAGTAGTTCTAAAGTTTTATTTAAAATTATAGAGAAAAGAAGAAAAGGAAAGTTGAGCATAACAATATAAACAGCAAAATGTGTACTGCACCTAAAAGGTACGGTAGAGGTTACCATGAAAAGGCATGATAGCCTCGGCGCTGAGTACACAGGCACTGTTCTCTCACGAGAGGGAGAAGGGAGAGCTCTTTCCCTGGTAGTGCTGTAGAAAGGAAGCGAAAGAGAGATGGAGAGAGGGAGAAAGAGAGAGGGAGAGGGAGGGAGGGAGAGAGAGGAGAGAGAGGGAGAGGGAGGGAGGGAGGGAGAGAGAGGAGAGAGAGGGAGAGGGAAGGAGGGAGAGAGAGGGGCTTCTGGTGTTGCTTCTATTTCTAGAATGGAGTTAATTCCCTACTCTCCACTTGAGAGAGGCAGCGTTGGAAATTGGTGCCTCAGGCTGACATCAGGTCCAAACCACTCCCCCAGGTCACGTTCCCTTGACGGCCAGCCTTAGCCACGCCCTATTCCTACCTCAACAGCAGCCAAGGAGGAGGGGGCTGTGCTGCCAGGAGCTGCATTTGCAGCAGGTTGAGGCAAGTGGTTGTAGTACAGTTAGAAACAAAGGGGCTGAATGAGCCACTCCTTACCCCAAAAGCTCAACTATAAACATAAACATCTTAAGGATTATCTACAATCCCACCCTCTTAGGGGAAGTACACAACATAATCAAAAGCCTATCTCCCCACTCTAGGGGGCGGGGTTCTGACACCAGTGAGAGACTCAGTGGGGGGCACCTAGAAGTCAGAGATGGCTACCCTTTAAATCCAAGGAGCCTGAGTTAGCAGGCAAGCCATTTGCATGCCATTCCCCTTTCCCCTTTTCACTTGCGTGTGCCTACCCTTTTGCCCTTCCTGCCTTTTCCCTTTCCCTCCTCTGGGCTGCTGCTTTCCCAGAGATCTCCAATAAATGCAGCTACCTTCTATATGCCACAGAGTGTGCACTTGGAATTCCTTCTTTGTCATACACAAGAACCTGGACTATTTCTGGCCCACTCAACTCTAGCAGTTGGCTTTCTGGAGCCACATGAACCCTGAACCCTCCGCAAGAGAGCCAGCCTGATGGCTTTGTCAGAGCAGCCTGCCTGAGGGCTCCCTGGAAGGCAGGAGGCTGGTACAATCCTTCCTGTGGCTACTGTAACAATTGCCACTCACTTAATGTCTTAAATCCATGCCCATTTCTTTCCTTGCATTTTTGGAGACCAGAAGTCGGAGGTGGGCCCACAGGGCTGTGTTCCTTCTGGCTTCAGGGAAAAATTTGTTTCTTTGTCTTTTGCAGGTTCCAGCACCTGTCTGCATTCCCAGCCTCCACCCTCAAGGCCAGCAGAGTAGCTCCTTCTCTCCTCCCTGACCCCCACTTTGGTCCTTACGTTTTGTTGTCTGTGACCTTCCTATTTCCCGCTTATAAGGACTCTCCTGATAACATTGGGCCCACTGAGATAATCCAAGATCATTTCCCTATCTCAAGATCCTTAATGACATCTTCAAATCCCCTCTTGATACTTGAGATAACATATTCACAAGTTCTGGGCAGAATCAGGATGTAAATGTATGTCACATTATTCGGTTTTCCCAGGGGGATTGCTGGGAACCAGGCTAAGGCCAGGCTCACTGGCCAGCTGGAAGAGGGACATTGCCTCAACCCAAGGAAAGGAACTGCACAATCCCTCCAAGAAGAGGGAGCTGGGAAGTAGGGAAGTACTGGCTGGGAACTGCATGTTGGTCATTCAGTGGCCACCAAAGCCAGGTGACAGTAGTAAGACCCATAAAGTCAGAGTAAGACATAAAAAAGTGCTCCTTTTCCCCACCATCTTCTCTTGTCCTCCACATATTTCTGGAAGAGCTCTGGGGTATTAGGGTTTGAACCCAGGGCCTTGGTACTGTAAGAAATACAAGAATTAGATGGCCCGTATTTCATTTTAACCTCAAACACTTCAATAGAGATTTAGTGGCAGGCCGGTACTCTTATCCACAGATGACTGGGTCAGATAGCAGACATGCACACTGCAAAATGACACACACCTAAAGAATCTCCTAACTCTGACGAAGATAAGGGGGTAAGAGATAACTGCTAGGTAAATAAGTTTTCATGAATTATGGTCTCGAGAACCAAGAAGTCATAAAGAACCACAAAGAAAAAAAATGCACGAAAGTGGGCAGGAGTGGGGAGTAACAGGCACATTTTGAGATAGACTGTGAATTCCTGCTCTCAGCCAAAGAGGGATGGGGGAAGGGAATATTGTGAACTAGGAGGATAGACGTTCGCTGCTTTCCAAAACAGATGTGCCTATTTTTTGTCAGGCACCTGTCTTGCCAGGTCTTACTTCTGTTACACTTCCTGCCTCTGAGTTCATTCTTTTGGGGTTTGAACAGTGATCTTTCTCACTCCCAGACTACTTTTTATTTTACGATAGGGTTCTGTTGAGTTGCTAAATTTCCCAGGCTGGGATTGGACTTGGGATCCTTCTGCCTCAGCCTCCCAGAGTGCTGAGATTACAGGCATGCACTACCATGCCCCGCTACATAGTGACTTTTAATCATAGAAAGAAACAGATCTTGTAAATAAAAAGTCAATAAAACTATGGGACCTGCTTGATAGTTTGAGATAGAAAAAAAGTGGGTCAGAGCACACAGAAAGATTCTGAAATCACAGAAGAAGGTAAAATGGTTTAAGCTTATGTACTCTCAGTTCCAGGCTACATCTGGATGATGGCTCCAGCTCCATCATGGTCCTGAGCCTGGTGAAGAGAAGAAATGTCTCCTTCATCCTTCTTGACCCCATGCTTGTGCCCTGGGGCCTCCTGACTTAAGGAACCACCCTGAGGACATGGTCAGGAGCCCTGTGCTACTTGGAGATGTGAACCAAGTTTACTTAGTTTTCTCTTCTGCCCATGCCAAGAAGGTTTGTTTCCATGAGCAATGTATGCCTTTGGAAACCACTAAGGAAAATGTCCTAGATAGACAGTCATCTGACAAATGCACAGGTGACAGAGAGATGGGGAGATTTCAACTTGTGCCAGGTCATACGGGCTTCAAAATCTAGAATGAATATCACCCTGGTTGCTGACCAAGCTCCTTTATGCCTGACTTCGCCAGAAATATTCTGTGCCATAGTGACGGTGTGCCGTTCTGGTGTTGTCGCTGGTGGGCAGGTGGTAAGGCCTTGAGTTAACTCGTGGGACTAACCAAGAGGCCCTTATCTTCGCACCTCTGTGGTTTGTCTGCCTCTGTCCCCATGGGGAAGTTCCTGGCAACAGTCTTGGGTGCCTGAGATGTTGATGGTGAAGGCTGCAAGGTCAGGAATCAGACCTGGGTATGAATTCGGGTTTGCCCACGTAATAGTCCTGTGAACTTGGGCTGCTCAGGCCTCAGTTCCCCCTTCTGTTAAATACAGATAAGAAACAAGATAATCCATTTACATTGCTTTGTATGGTGGGTGGCCCACAGTAAAAACTCAGTTACGTAAGCTGTTGTTATTATCATATGAAAAAGTGTTCTGGATTGGAATCTGGAGACCTGGGATTCTGGGTCAATAGCTAGTTGTGTGAAAATAACAGTTTACAATTATTAAGCATTTAAAACGTACCAGGCACCTTGTTAAATGTTGGTATCAAATCACGTCGCATCAGCCTCGTTCATAACCAAACTCAGGTGGGGACTTCTGTTAATTCAAATGTGTAGATGAAACCCTGATGCTTGGAGACCAGGAGCTGGTTCGTGTCCGGCAGCTGGAGAGGTTCTGGAGCCCCAGGTCTCAGCCAGTCCATAGAACTGGCCTGGCCTCCTCCCTCAGCGATCACAGTGCTTGCTTTTCGCTCTCTGGGACAGTACAATATTTTTCAGGGTGGTTTAAAGTCTGAAATACTAATATTTTTGTGGCTGTGACATTTATTATAGGTGCTGCTGAGGCGAGAGCTAGTGTGACATTTATTTTGGTATTAAAAATCTACTTTCTGGGACTGGAGGGCGGCCCAGTGGTAGAGTGCTTGCTTAGCATGTGCAAGGCCCTGGATTCCAATCCCAGCACCACAAAACAAAACAAAACAAAAAGTAGGCCTTTGGAAATTTGTCTTTTTGAGACAAACCTAGAGAAGTATATATTTAAAATTGTACTCATGTTTAAAATTGATCCTCTGTGACTTCTGTGTCACTCAAAGTAAAGTCTGAAGTCCTCAGAGAGTCCTAGACATCTTTCTCACTCCCTACCTATTTTTTCTTCACCTGTTTCGCTAGAGCTGTGCTGATTTTAATAGTCTATAAACATGCAGAGACCCTCCTGCCTCAGGGCCTTTGCACAGGCTGTTCCCACTTCCTGGAACACTCTTCTCCCAGAGACCTGCAGAGCAACCTCCCTCACTGTCTTCAGGTCTCTCCTCAAATAGCATTTTGTCAATGCAGCCTACCTTGGCCTCCTTCTTTAAAACTGCAACCTGTTTCCCTCTCCTGCTACCTCCTCATCACACTCCACTGTCACCCTCTATGTACTATGTTTATTTATGACATGTTAAAAAGTTATATCCTACCTCCCATTTAAGAGCATGTAGTATGGAAATGTGTGCTTTGGCGCTAGAATGTCCCTGGTGCTTAGGTCAGCACCTGGCATACAGTAGGCACTTAATAAATTTTATGGATTACTTAGTAAAAATGAGTTTGCAACCATATCCTCCCTATCTGAAATCAACTGAAGGAAAAATTTCAGTTTTGGGTTTGGCATGAAAAGCTGGGAAGTTGCTACTCTGTTCTAACAAAAAAGCAGAACAAAACTGAAAAATCAACCATTCATCCTTAGAGCCACAAGAAACATGAGCTACAGGACAAACTGCTGCTCCCCAGGTTGGAGGAAAGAACAGGAAAATAACTTACCAGTGCAGAAATCTCTGAGGGATCCAGGCCGAGGCAGGGAAAGCAAACCTGTAAATGGGAAATTGCTAGAGACTTAGTGTAGACAGGACTGAGAATAAAACTCCAGGGGACCCTGTCATTGGTGAACCCACCTTTTTGTGAATTTCATCTCCTAGAGTTGTACCAGTGCTCAAAGGTACACTGGAGAAGAATGCTGGAGAAGAATTCTCTCCTGCTTCTGGGAGGAGAAGAGGACAGGGAACTATTTTAAAATATACCAGACCTTAAAAAGGTCTTCCCTCGGAGAAATGGTTTAACCAGAACCACCTTGCTGGGGTTCTGTTAAAGCCTAATTGACTGGAGGAAGGGGATCCTGACCCCAGCCCACTCTGTCCCTCTTCCACCTGCTGGAGGTGGGAACTGAGAAACACTAGCAGAGTTCACAGTCTCAAAGTACAAGCTCACTAAGAGACTGAGACCTACCCTTGAGACTACAGAATGCTTCCCATTCTGCCTTTCCATCACGTTACTAAAGACTCTTTTATAGCAGGTCCTGTTACCACGCCTGGATGTCAAGAGAAAATAATAAGGCTTACTAAAAGGCAACAGTCACAATTTGAAGAGACAGAACAAACATCAGAACACGACTCAGATACGGTAGGGATGTTAGAATTATCAGACTGGGAATTTAAAACAGTATGTTAAGGACACGTGGATAAAATAGACAGCATTCAAAAACAGATGGACAATGTAAGCAGAGATGGAAATTCTAAGAAAGAATGTGAAAGAAATTCTAGAGCTCAAAAACACTGTTAAATGAAGAATGATTTTCACAGACTTACTAGGGACTGGACATGGTTAAAGAAAGAACCTCTCAACTTGAGAACATCTCAATGGAAAAGTCAAAACTTGAAAGGAAGGAGGAAGGGAGAGGGACAGAGAGAGGGAAGCAGAGAGAGGGAGAGGGACAGAGAGACAGAGGGAAGCAGAGAGAGAGAGAGAGAGAGAGAGAGAGAGAGAGAGAGAGAGAGAGAGAGAGGTTGGGTAAGCCTGCATAAGATAATATCTCAAAGCTGTGGGACAACTCCAAAAGGCATGTCTTAGTTACTTTTCTCATTGGTGGGACAAAAAGATCAATACCCACAAAATTAAAGGAGGAGAGGTTTATTCTGGCTCACAGTTTTTAAAGGATTCATTCCATAGCAGGCAGGAAGGGCATGGTGGAAGGGTCTGGTGGAGGAAAGCTGCTCACATCATGGTGACCAGGAAGCAGAAAGCAAAGAGAAGAGCTGGGGAGGGAGATGGACCCTTGCAGGTCACACCACCTGTGCACCACCTCTTCTGACCAGGCCCCATCTCCTAACAGCATGTTCAACTACTGATGAATCCACTGATGAGAATAGTGCCACCATGGTCCTATCACCTTCTGTACACATGAGAACTTGGGGGAGACATTTTAGATCTAAACCGTTACAAAGTGTTAACATGCATAATGAGAACACAAGAAGAAGGAGAAAAGGGAGCAGAAGAAATACATGGAACAATAATGACTGAGAATTTCCCCCAAATTAATGCCAGACATCAAACCATAGATCCATAATGCTCAGAAAACACCAATCAGGATAAGATGCCCCCAACCTCCACAAAGACTTAACACTGTCAAACTATAGAAAATAAAACATAAAAAATCCATTTGCTTTGAGTCAAGTTAGCAACATAACTGGTGAGGATGATTATATTCATGAGGAATTGGTACAAATATATATGACTTTGTTTAAAAAGAAAAAATTCTAAAAGAAGGAAAGTAACTATCTCACTTTTAGAAAATCAAAGATAAGAGTTATATCCTACTTCTCAGAAACTATATAAGAGCAAAGGAAAATATTTAAAGTGTTAAATGAAAACCCTACCAACCTAGAATTCTGTACCTGGCACAATTATCTTTCAAAGTAAAGAGGAAATAAAAGTACTTTTTTTTGTCAGATAATCATTCAGAAAATTTGAGGCCAGCAAGAAATGTTAAAAGAGATTCTTTAGAGAAAAGGAAAAAGGTCTGGTTCAGAAACTCAGACCCACATAAAAATGGAAGAATAAATGAAGGAAAGTCCGAAAAGGATAAGTGAAGGTAAAATAAGAAAATTTGGTTTTTTATACTTAATTGATCTAATAAACAAGTGTGTTAAAAATAATAGCAACTATGTAGTCCAATAAGTATGCATATATACATATATTTGTACATGTGTAGTATTTATGTATGTTAATATATGTATGTATTTATGTATGCTTACATTTAAGTGAAATGAGTGGTAACAATGATCTCAGGAATGAGAATAAGGAATTAAGATTAGTTTTATTACTCTAAGGTACTCACACTATTCATGAGGTGGTATAGTACATTTCAAAGGGGTACGTGTATACTGCAAGCTCCAGAGCAGCCACTAAATAAACACACACACATGTACACACACCTCTGATATTCTAAGAAAGGATATCATTAAATTAAAATGCTCAATTATGTCCACAAAAGAGAGAAAATGAGTGGAAGATATAAATAGGAAAAAAGAATAAGAGCAACAAGTAGAAAACAACTGGGTCTGCTGGCATACGCCTATAATCCCAGGACTTGGGAGGCTGAGGCAGGAGGATCACTGTGAGTTTGAGGCCAGGATAGGCTACATAGTGAATTCAAGGTCAGCCCGAACTGCATAGTGAGACCCTGTCTCAAAAAAAACCAAAACTAAAGCCAATAACAAAAACAAAAACAAAACCTCCCCAAATCCAAAAAACAAGTAGAAAACAACAACAAATATGGTAGATGTTAGTCCGACTGTACCGATAATCACTTTATTTTTATGATAATTATTAATGCATATTACTTATACAAATTAACATGTTTCACCTTGACATTTCTATATATGTATAAAATATGCTTTGATGATACCTGCCCTCCCTTCTCTCCTTTCTACTCACTCTTTCTCTTTGCTTTGGTCTTCTTCCTTCTTAGTTACTTACTCACTGTTGGGGCAAAATATTTGACAACACAAGTTCAAGGAGGAAAGGTTGATGGTAGCTCATAGTTTGTAGAGGTTTCATTCCAATCAACTGGTTCTAAGGCAGGACAGCATGGCAGAGGGGCGTGTCAGAGTAGAAACAGTCCATGGCAGGGCAGACAGGAGGCGGCACACTTTCCTTCTTCTTGCTCCTTTTTATTCCATCCAGGCTACGAGGCTATTGGTTGGTATCATCCACACTCAGGGTGGGCCTTTCCTCTTCAATAAATACAACATTCACATCCAGAACTGTGCTAAAGCAGTCAGTGGACTAATCCAGTATCATCCACCTGTGATCCAGCCACTTCCCAAAAGGCCAACCTATGAATGCATGAGGCTTTGGGGGGACATCTAGATACAAGTTGTAATACCTCTTCTACTTGCAGCACCCCCTCTTTTTAGATTCCACATACAAGAGAAAATGTGATCACTTTAAATGTTAGTGATTTAAATATGCTTATCAAAAGACTAAGACTGTCAGAGTGGACCAGAAACCAAGACTCAACCATATGTTGTATACAATACACTCTACAAGTGTCTTTATATTTATTTTTAAATATACATTTACGTATTTTTAAATGTAAAAAAGGCACATAGATTAAAAGTAAGTGGATTAAAAATAAATAGAAGATGGGGCTGGGGCTTTAGCTCAGTGGTTAGAGTACTTGCCTTGCAAGCACAAAGCCTTGAATTCGATCCCCAGCACCCCCCCAAAAAAAGATTACCATTTAATTAAAAAGGAAATAGCTATATTACTTTTAAACTTCAGAGTGAAAACAGTTACCAGGGACAAAGAGGGTTATCACAATGAAAAAGGGACAAATTCTTCATGAAGACATAATTCTTAATGCATGTGCACATAACAGCAAAGCATCAAAGTACATGAGGCAAAAATGGGTGCACTTGCAAGGAGAAGTAGATGAATCCTTAGAAACTTCAATACTTTTCCACCAGAAATATATAGATCAAGTAGGATCAAAACAGAGTAAGGACACACAGTATTTTCAGCAGCTGTGAAGTTGGTACAACAGACATCTACAGGCAGAATACACATTCCTTTCACACCATCATAGCACAGCTGCCATATAGAAGCACATTCTGAGTCATGAAACCCACCTTAACACATTTGAAAGAGCAGAGATCATATAATTTTATAAGCAGGCGAGGGAGCCCGTCGCACACTTTCGATACTTGGCCTGGGTATTTCCTCTAACAAATGTCCTATTTTCTTGTTGAGAGGTTCTATGTTCCATGAAGCACTAGGACAGAAACACAATGCAGATACTGTTCCTCGTCACTTTCCACAGGATCACTTTTCCTCCATTTGTCAATAACACCATTCTCAGTTCTTCCGAGCCCTCATCCGAATGGCCTTGCCACCGTGTTGCCACAAACATTCTGACCACAGTCACTTCGGTAATCTCTAGGAAGATCGAGGCTTTCTCTGTAGCGCTCGTCTTCTGAGCCCCTAGCAGCATCGTGCTCCACACTCTGCTCACCGCTAGACAGGCTTATTCTAACACGCCCCTCCAAACTCTTCCATTACCCAAGTACCCAATTCCAAAGCTCCCCCACATTTGGAGATATTTTTTGTGGCCACACCCCTCTTCTCAGTACCAATTTCTATCTGTGTCCATTAGGCCTTCTCCACCAATGGACTGTACTCTACAATTTATAAACAATAGAAATGTATTGCTCATAGTTAGTTCCGGAGGCTGGAAAGCCCCAAATCAAGGCACCAGAAGATTTGGTGTCTGGCAAGGGCCTGTTCCTCATAGGCGGCACATTCTCTGTGTCCTCACACAGCGCGAGGGGCAAACAAGATCCCCCAAGCCTCTTTTATAAGGTCTCTAATCCCATTCTTGAAGGCAGAACCCTCGTGCTCTAATTCTCTTTCAAAGGTCCCCAGTTTTTAATACCATTGAATTAGAGATTAGATTTCCATGTCTGAATTTTGGGAAGGGGACACAAGCATTTGCACTATGACGTCCACCAGTGGTAAGAAAAGTACCACTGTGGTGGGCATTGATCATGGGGGAGGGTATGCATATCCAAGGCAGAGGCGATAGGAGAAATGAAATCCCTGTACCTTCTGCTTAACATTGTCGTGGACCAGAAACTACTTTTAAAAAAGTGTATTAAAAAAGGCTAATACAATACTCTGTATTTAGAAACTGCTCTGTCCTTAAACGAAGAAATTAACCTATTTAATTCTGTAATTGAAATAATTCCAAAAGGCAAAAATAAATGCTTTCAAGGTCTGTTATTTTACAGCAGAACTGGGGTGTGAAGGAAGAGAGGGGAGAGGAAGGCTCCAGGGCCTAACTTTTTTCCTAGGAGTGGAGCCTACCCTTCCCTTCTTTTCTCTTTTTCTTTGTTCTCTCTGGTTCTGGCCCACTGGTCCTTTCCTTCTAATCATCCTCCTGCGGAAATCTAACGTGATGGTTGGAGAAGGCTTGGGCCTTGGCCTTGGCACCCTTCAGGGGAAGGCATCTGATGTCTAAGGGTACAGAAGGGTGGTGACCATCTGTCATTCTGCTCTAGTGCTGCAATCACAACTTCTCTGGGCCCCAATTTCTTCCTCTGAGCAATTAGATGATTGGATTATAGATGGTGCTCAATTTACAGTGGTTTAAGATATTTCAACTTCATGAGGGTTTGAAAGTGATACACATTCTGTAGAATACTGTACTTTGGATTTTGAATTTTGACGTTTTTTAGGCTAGGGTGGGATGAGCTGCAGCTCCCCATCACCCACGTCATAATGAGGACAAACAGCCCAAACTCTCTAATGTATCATATTTTCAGCATTTTTTGGATACTTCACTTTGCATTTTGGCATCGTATCCATCCATGTCTAGAACACACCCATCTGTGTGTGTACATGAGGTACGCAACATTTTATTATAGAATAGGCTTTGTGTTAGATGACTTTGCGCAGCCATAATGTAGGCTAGTCTAAGCTGTGGTGTCCAATAAGTTAGGTGTCTTGAGTGCATTTTGGACTTGCTGGCTCTTAAACTTACGGTGGGTCTATTGATGTAACCCCACCATCAGCTGAGGAGCGTCTACCATCTGTCCATTGTCTTCTCCTACTTTGGTTCTAGGATCTGGCTCCAAAGCCGCCTGTACAGGAAATCAGCACCTCCTTTCTCTGGCTCTCTTGGTACCTTGCTGGTCTTCTGTGCTGGTTTTGCCAAGGGCGTGGCTCTAATTGTCCCTCAGACTCCCTCCGCTCTGCTCACCCCATTCATTTGTTTACCCTCCTCTGAGGGTGTTGACTGGAGCAGGTAGGTGCTCACACATGCTCCTTCCAAGGAACTTTTGTTGAGTGATTGAAAGAAAAGACAATGTAGCCAAGAGACTGATTTTCATAAACAATCATCCTCTAGCCAAGATACTTGATAGGCGAAAATGTTTAATTTCCCGCTGGATCTTGCGTAGAAACAACCGTGTGGCAGTGAGGCGCTGCCCAGGATGCTGAAGCCAGAGGGTCTGGGTTCGAACTCTGCCCTCCTCTCCCCCCATATAAGCCGGGGACCTGTGCCGCATCTTTCACCTCTGGAACCTCAGTTAGCTCAACTGTTTTTTTTTCTTCCTATATTACCAAGAATATGTATTGGTACATTGTATACATAATGATCACATTCATCAGAGTTAATTTGTACCTGTACATGATGTATCTTGGTTCCCCCCTCTGCCCCACCCCCTTCCACTCACCCTCCCGTCCTTTTTTACAACTGCTTTATTTACATTTTTCCATTTGCCCCTTTTTCCTCTTTTCTTTTTCCCTTCCTTCTTCCCCCCCCTTTCTAATTCTCCTTCCTTTTGAATATTATCTTTCTTTTACATAATATCTGTTACGCCCTTTTGTTCTTATTTTCACTTATGGTTTCTCATATTAGAGGAACAATTCGATATGTACTCATGGGTCTGATTTATTTCACTTAGGAATATGTTAGCTCGGTTGTGAAATGAGAGCACACTACTTATAACCGATGTGTGAGACAGCCAAGCCCCAGCACCCAGGACACTTCGGCGAATGGAGGTCACAGGGGTTCCGTTGGGGCGCCCCATTCGTGTCGCTGTCGGGGTCGGTGACCTCCGCGCTAAGCCTACAGACAAGGTCTCGCTCGGTCCTCTAACCGAGCAGCCAGCAGATCGCACAGGGGACCCGGGCGCAGAGGGGACGCGGCGCCCGCCTAGCTCGCAGAGCCCCCGGAGGGCCCCGAGCTCCTGCCGCCCTCGCCCAGGACGGAGGCCGGCGGCGGGTGAGCACGTCCGGGCGGCCGGCGGGGAGCCGGGCATGCTCCGCGGCGCACGCCGCCCATTTAGCCGCTCGGCCCTAATTGCGGCGAGCAAGGCCGGGGCACCCGCGCGGGGCGGCTGTGCCTGGTCGCCGCTCGGCCCAATTGCTCCCACTTACCGGGCCTCGCCGGCCCGGTGGGAGCCCGCAGCCACCCGCGGCGTTCACCGGATCGATGGCCCGCCCCGGGATCAATCAGCCGCGCTCCCCGCGGACGCCCGGCGCGAGCACGGTCGATGCGTCGGTCCCGGCTCCGCGCCCGAGGACC
>PVJO010032337.1:0-13313 GCA_004026905.1 Hystrix cristata | reverse complement strand
GAAAGGCAGAGTATAATATAAGAGGCTCTCGCAGAGGAAGTAGACACCAATTCCTGCAGTGGAGATGGTGGTAGTCCTGCCCTGTAACCAGGCATATTGTAAGCCTGCATCAGTGAGGGAGAAACTGGGGTCCCAGGGTGACCATAGGCTTACAGAGGAAGGTCTGGTTCCAGGAATCCAGCCATCTGTGGCCACAGGGGGTTTGTTAATGATGTGATTGTAGTGGACTCAACATGCAATGTTTTGGGAAAAAAGAGTGAAAAGGCAAAATCTAGAGGCAAAGTAATGTCCCATCTCATATCATATGTCCCGAGAGGTAAGCCCAGGTATGATTATTGATGTCACTTAGTCCTAATACGAATCCTCTCCACGGTTTTGAATACTTATGATATTTGTTTTCCCACCAAAAGGTGGCGTGAAAGAAGTTGAGGTACTCATAGTACTCGTCACTGTGTTTTCTTTTGGCCATTCAGTAAGCAGTACAATCTCTACCATACAGGAGACTATATATGTTTCAGGATCTAATGTATGTCGGGTTCACACGGTGTCCATATAGGGCCTATGTGCCTTTGAGCCAATGGCCTGCCCAATCATGCAGTGGGGGTCCCAGACAACTGCAAGTCACCTGACAGATGTTTTTGTAAGATCCCAGGAGGACTGTCACTCAGCAAAGTCCATTTTGGGGTTCCTAACTCCATTTTAGGGGTGCTGGCCTTATTGCCTCATGAAATCCTAACTCTCGTTTCACTAATCCCTGTTACACTAGCTATAAGGATGCTGCAGCTATATCGGGTCTACCCAGAAAAGCCAGAAAAAATTTTCCCATTCCATGATCTTTAATTTAATCCCATCTGCAAAGTAAGGCAACATATCCATTTATTCTAGGGACTATGTTATGGACATAGTTGGAGGCAGGTCAAGATTTATCATATAATTCGAGTATTGTGATTAATTTGAAGTATAAAGCCTGGTTCTGTATTCTAAGAGGAGTAATTGTATCACCACTCCTCAGTACTGAAACTAAATTTTGTCTTAGATACCAAGTGGGAAATCACATGTACTAAAACATGTTCTTTAATACTGACATAATATTGACTCAATTTTGTTACTCATTTCTAACAAAGATATGTTAATATCATGTGACATTTTTCATGCAGACTACTCCTACCTTTAAGTTTTTTATATTTTTTATTAGTATGCATTTGTAGTATAATATGTTTACATTCCTTGTGAGGAATCAGTACTTGTACATAATATATTTTAATTCTTTTATTTTGTTCTTCTCTTTTCCTTTCCCTTCCTCCTCCTCCATCCATCTCTTGATTTCCTATTTTTTTTGCCACATGTTTGCAGTGCATAATGTTTACATTCCTTGTGTGCAGTTGATACACGTACATAACACATCTTAATTCCTTTTTTCAGTCCCCTTTACCTCACCTCCCTCACCTTTCAGTATCTTTTGATCGCATTCCCCTTTTAGAAAGATCTACCTCTTCAATTCCTGCCATCTATCTTTTATTTTGCTCTTCATTTATATTTTGGGTTTCTCACATAAAAGAATCCACGTAAAATTTAATCTGATCTGTCTGATTCAATTCACTTAAAATTATGGTCTCAGTGTGCATCCATTGTCCTACAAATGACTTTTTCGTGGCAGACTAGTGCTCCATTGTGTGTAAAAGCCACATTTTCTTTATCCATTCAAGGTTTTTGACACTTTCAACTCATAATTGTTTCTACTTACACCTAGATCACACTTCAGGTATCTACTGCCCATGTTTAATACTTGTAAGTGCTTTTGTTATGAGTCCTCTTTCACATATTTTGCACTAAGCAATTCTATTACTCTCTGGTTCCTACTAACCTTCCACTCATAAAATTCCTCATCCATCAAGAGTTATAATCAGTGTTTACTGTTTCTTTTCCTCATTGCTTCATTTTTAATACAAGTTCACATGTTCACAATAGGCTAAATCATCCGTGAAATGAAATATCACAGAAATCCATTCACTGTTTTTACATTTCTCTTTTTAAAAAGTTTCCTGCAGGGGGCAGCCTTCTGTCATCTTTACCTGTTGATGTGTACTTGGATGAAGCCTGGAAAAATGTGTCTACCACAAGAACTAATTGTTCTACTTTTACTTAAATGGACCCTTTTAGCTAAAGCTAAGTTCCCATCGCAGATGTTCTTAGTCATTTTGTTTGTTGTACAGTTCTTAACACAACCAGGATGTAAGTGCTACATAGATGGTCTCAAAAGTATGGTTTAGCAAATGAGTGAAAAAAATAGAAACAAATCAGTTAAGGTGCATGCAAGTTTCATACTTATGACATGAGAACACACTCTCTTCACTGTCCCACCTCTGCTCATTACTGCATTCACACTTCTACATTCTTCCCCTTTCCCACATCTCTCTTCTTTTCCCTCTCTCAAAAGACTCATAATTCTTGAGGTCTTTTGTTACCTATTTTGATTATTCTGTTTTATTTTTTATTTTATCATGCTCTGGCACTGAGCTGCACACCTAGCCCAATTGAGACTAGTTACACATTATACCCTTCATGACCTAATTATTCTTTATTTTTAACCAAGAAAATTGATTGGTACATTTTAGATATACATAATGATCACATTCACCATAGTTAATTTGTACTGGCACATGATATATTTTGTTCTCCCCCCTTCCCTACCGCTCCCTTCAACTCCTCTTCCCCTCCTTATTTACGACAACTTTAATGACATTTTTCCATTTTTTCATCTTTTCATTTTCTTTTCCTTTTCCTTTCCTTCCTTTCCCTGTCCTCCCTCCCTAGTTCTCTTCCCATTTTAATATTTTCTTTCTTTTTCACAATATCTGTTATACATTTTTGTCCTTATTTACACTTACGATTTCTTGTACCAGCGAAACAATTTAATATGTGCTCATGTGTACCTGATTTATTTCATTTAAGAGTATGTTCTCAAGGTCCATACATTCTTGAAACCTGGCAGATAATTGAACATAATCAATAGAAAAGACAAAGTCCTCCAGCTGATAACCCAAGTAGAAAATGCTGCATGAAGCTAAAGTCTTCCATTTAGAAACAGCAAAAACAAAATTCAATGACCGATATAGACACAACCTACCAGGGATCTGTGCAAAGGTCACTCTCAGAATTTTCCTGAATACGAATCACTGACAAGACCGAAGGAAAAACTAGAAAGTGTACCTCACATAGTTCACTTTCTACAGCAGTGGTGGTGAACCTACGGCATGCATGTTATTTGTCTTTCTTTTAAGACAAAAGGTACTAATGTATGAGCTGTTTTGAATACTAAAATCTCAGTATTCAAGTTTAATTTCCCTGTTGGCACTTTGTAATTAATAATTGAGTTTTGACTTGAAGTTTGGGCATTCGCCTCTAAAATGTTCTCCATCACTGCTCTAGGGCATATTGGCATGAAATGTCAGAGCCACTCTTAGAACTCCTAAAGAGATTTTGAGCCACTGAGGCTCCAGTGTAATGTGCAGAACATAAAAATGAACTAATCATATACCGAAGAGGCCAGAGTAAAACTATGCAATGAAGTCAATTGGGAAATAAACTCAACAGTATGAAAAAACTGATATCCCAGGGACCAATGGCAAGAGAAGCCTGCTTACCAAGAAGAATTTCACATAAAGAGGAAGAGATTCACACTTCAACAGTTGTACAAATCTCTACGCAGAAAATCAAGATATTAAAAGAAGAAAAAAGGCAGCATTTCTCTTCCAAGTTTATGAACCTCCAGTCACTAAATCCAAAGATATAAAACTGGATGAAATGTGAGACAAAGAATCAAACAAAATGTGGCATTTATACACAATAAGGTACTACTCTGTTATAAATAAGGATACACTTGAGTAATTTGTAGGCATATGAATGCATCTTGATGGGTTGGGGATTTAGCTCAGTGGTTAGAGTGCTTACCTTGCAAGCAAAAGGCCCTGAGTTCGATCCCCAGTGCCAAAAAAAAAAAAAACAAAAAGAATGCATCTTGAGTCCATAACACTAAGTGAGATACATTAACATACCACCATATCATGTAGTGTATCATATGAAAAACTCAAAATATATTGAAAAAAATAAAAATAAAAGATGGGATACTAGGAAGTAGGAAGATAGATCTTTGCAAAGGGGAGGGTCCCAAGAGGTAGATGGTGGATGTAGGGTGGGAGGGGAAGTAAATGATAAGAGAATTAAGATGTGTTAAGTGCATGAACCAACTCCCTACAAAAAATATAATCATTATGGATGCAAACAAGTACCAATAAATACAAAAATTACAAAAAAATGATTCAGCATATGTATTTTTAAAGGGATCAAATATTCAAAGAGGGTAGGAATAAATCACTGAATGAGTTAAGAAAGGCAATACAGGATATGAAGCAGCATTTCAATATGAGACAGAAAATCTGAAAAAGGACCAAAACAAAATCTGAAAAATGAAAAGCTCAAAAAAAAAAAAGAAAAAAAAACCAAAATCAAACCCACAAGTGAAAGCCTTGGCAATGAAATGGATCAAGCTGAAGAAATTATACCTTAGACTGAAGACAAAGTATGTAAATTTTCCCATTCGCATAGTGATATGAGAGAAGTAAGAAAAAAATGAAGAGAATATAGAATGTCTATAGTATACAATTAAAAGACTAACCTTATAAATGATATTAATAGAAAACTCAGTAAGGCTGTGGAATAAAGGCATAGAAAACTCCTTCAGGAAAATAACAGCAGAATATTTTACAAATATTTGCAAAGATATATCCATGTATAGGAGATATTTAGAAACTCAAAGAGTCATGGCCAGAAAGAGACATCGACATGATATATTATCTGTAAACCGCCGAAAGTACAGAGACAATAAGGAATATTAATGACATACAGATAAAAGTGCTTAGTCACTTATAAAAGAAAATCCATCAAAATAACAACAGGCTTCATAGAAATTCAGTAGGCCAGGAGGACATGGAACCATGTATTTTACTCACTGAGAGAAAATAACTGCCAACCTATTTTGCTGTACCCAGCAAATACAGGCTTCAGAATTGAACTGCTTTTCAATATAAATATAAACTATAGGAATCCAAAACCACTAAAAAGGCATTATGCAAGGTACTGAAAGGTATCCTATACCAAGAAGTAGACACAAGATGAATACAATCTCAAGAGTGTGGGAAAGAATAAATTGACCCAGATGAATATGTAAGCAAATGAGATTTAAGAAAGAATCAAACCTGATTAATTCAGTAAATTATCAGGCTTAAAGCTGATAGTAACTCCAATAAATGTGTCTGTTACTGAAGACGTCTCTGAAGCAGAATCTCATGTTTCCTGTACTTCTAGAATTGTGCCTTCCCTGAAAATGACAAAACCAGCAGTGAGGTGAAATCTCTTACCAAGCACACCCAAGAATCACATGCAGAAGCTACAGCTGATGCTGAACCACCATGCGGACATTGCATTCTCTGGAATTACAGGTAAGAGTACAAGCAAGATTACATTGAGGAAATCACAGTCAGAAAGAAACTGAGACTAAAGATAACAAGATTGCACTAAGAAATGAAAAGCAAGTAATCCATTTCTCTCTGATGTCAGAGGATTAAGATACCAGACAGACCTGTCAGTTACAGGCAAGATGCCTTTCTGTGATAAATAAATTTCTATAATAATGATATTTATAATGACTTTGATGACTAGTCCTTCCCCAGAAATATTCAGAAAAAAAAAAACTAGTATTGCAAAAGTCCAACATTTTCATGTACAAGAAGAACAAGCCAATGTTACATCTCATAAATAATTAAAGCAGAATTATAAGAGTTTAGATGAAGAGGACAACAGAATGATAGATGAAGGAAAAGAAAATAAAAGTTCTCAATTGAAATGTCTTTCTAAACTCCAGCACTCTAGACTTCAGCAGTTAACTTCTCAAAATCATTCAATGCTTCCATAAACAAAACCACAACTGAGCCCTTAATTTGAACTTCGGAGGCTATAATGAAACCATCAGGTCAAACACTTGCAGTTGTGGAACAGAACACATGCAGTGAAGAGAGCAAAAGCATCATGATAACAAACAATGTGACAAAGTTCATGGCCCTGGTGGAGATAGGAATGGAAAGTCCACGAATAAATTTGCCAGTGAAGACAAGAGTGAAAGGAGTGTCGATCCTGAATGTGATACCAGAATATACAAACCTACACTCAATTTTCTCAGGATATACATGGTTCTACTCTCCTAGTTCTCAGCAGTGGTGAAAACCAGCAATGTGAAACCAGTGAAAGTGAAGACGACACTATATTTTCTTGAAATTAGTGTTTAAAAATGTTATTAAGTGGAGTCTCAGGAAATACGTTTTGTGACAATGCATTGTTTGTAACTAAAACAATTTCTGGACCGAGTGCTGATAAAATTTTTTACTTCAAAGACAAGGCATGTGAGGTTGTTATTGAAGAAGGGAAAGAAGAAAAAGAAGATAGAAAGAGTTAAAAAAAAAAGAACCATTAGACAATGAGGAAATAAAGATGAGTTTAGTGAGAAAGAAGATTTATGAAATAACACACGAAGTCTAAGCTTCTGAAAATGACAAGTAGCAACACAGACCCTGGTCTGAGTATCCAGGAGTTGTGTATATTAATTTCAACACAGAAAAACTTCAGTCTAAGAAGAAAACTCTGAAACAGTTCAAAGAGAAAAAGGAAAATGAGCCTCTTCATAAAGCCGTCATTCTACCCAATTCTGAAAAAAAAAAAAAAACTATTGTGTTTCACCATATAGTTAGTTGGCTTCAGAAAAAACTCAGGAAAGAGTGATCAAAAAGCCACAGTTGATGGTTGTTTTGATATTAAAGCTCCAGAACTGACAGACGAATTGAAAAATGACCTCAGAACACTGCAGATGACGGAAAGGGTGAACTCGACACAATTTTGCAAGAAAAATGACTGAGATGGCTTTGCTAAGCTCTTCCAGATAGGAATCACTGCTGACAATCCAGCCAATCCCTACCCTTCACGAATTCCCAAGAAGCGAAGGAAAAGAATTATCATGGAAGGATTTCTGGCTGATTCTGTGTTCAGAAGGTACAACCAAAGGCAGTACTCAGAGATCAGGACTGAAAGAGCAGCAAATGGTGCATGAAAAATGTTCAGAAAGAAAAAATTTCACAATTCAGACTCATCCAGCAAATTACAACATTTGACATCTCCCCTTCATTTACTTGTAAAAGATGTTTTGACAGCTAACACCACCACAGTTCAATGTAGCCTAGTTCTGTTTATTTAGGGAATTTTCCTTTGTTAGTTGACAAAGAATTTTAAAAGATTTCAGCAAAGCAAATGAAATAAGCCACAGAGTAAAGAGACAACCAATGGAACGTGAGAAAATTTGTGCTATTTTTTGATAAATGAGCATCCGGAATATATGAAGATCTCAATAAAAGAGACTTTTCCAAAGAATAAACACAATTGCAAATGGGAAGGAGACTAAGAGATGGAAGGATGGGGAGGCAGCAAGTAGAGAGAAAGGTCCCCATGATGAATGTAATCATTATGCACTGCAAACATGTACTAATAAAAATTTTAAAAATTCAAACATATCTGAAAAATGATCAGTGTCTTTAGCCATCTAGGAGATGCACTTTTGAACTACAATGAGATTTCATTTTACTCCAGTTAGAATGACTAATTTAGAAAATAATAACACATGCTGGTGAAGATATGAAGAAAAACGAACTCTGACACACGCTCATGGATTTGTAAATTAATAAAGTCTTTATGGAAATGGTATAGGTGATCCTCTAGAAACTGACAATACAACTGCCATATGGGAGTTGGGGATTTAGCTCAGTGGTGGAGCACTTGCCTAACAAGCACAAGGCCCTGAGTTGGAGCCCCAGCACCAAAAAAAAAAAAAAAAAGTACCGTATGATTCATCTATCACTCCTCTAAGTATTTTCTGAAGGAAATCGATGCAGTGTACAAGTAAGATGTTTATTGTTACCTATTGAGAATATCCAAGATGTGGAATTAGCCTATTTGTCTGTCAAAAGATGTACAAATAAACATATTATATATACATTGGAGTATTTCTAGCCATAAAGAAGAATGAAATCCTATCATTTGAATGGAAATGTATGAAACAACAGAACATTATATGATGTGAAATAAGCCACATACAGACAAGTATTACCTATTTTCTCTCATATGTGAAAATGAAACAAAACAAAACAAAATGACCTGTAAGTAGAAGGCCTGTGAGGGACTAGAAAGGAAGCCAGAGAAAGAGCAAGAAAGAAGACAGAGGAAACAGTAGAAGAAAATGAGTGGAAAGGATCAATGCTTGATATGCGCGTGTGTGGAACTGTTGCAATAGTACCATGAATTTGCACAATTATGATGTGTTATTATTATAATAAAATACTCTGAAAGGGGAATAAATGCACAGTATTGCGAGGCTGAATTCATTGTGTTTATTTTGTATTTCAGTACAGTAATGCCTCAGTTCATGAAAGCTTCTGTTTGTGACTAATTCAGTTTGCAAACAGAACCTTTAGGCAAAATTTTGCTTCTGTTCATGAACTTCACATCAGGTGACGAACACGACCGCAGTCATCTTCTCCAGAATCATGGAACGAATTAAGTTCGTGAACAAAGGTACCACCATATTTAGGTATTTAGGTATTTGTTGAAGACAGAGTGTAATGATTTTTCTTTCAAAATATCCAGTAACCTAATTTGCACTGATGATAAGCTAAACCCTGCTCCTCACTTTTTGAGTAATTTACCATCCCCAGTTGAAACTTGCATCAGATTGCTTTCTGAGTATTAATATAGAAAAACAATGTGAATGAAAGAATTGATTGGGATAATTCCAATTCTAATTGAGACCTTGTAGTTCTCCTCCATTATGCCTGTGAAGGGCTCATCTCCTACCCATGATCAAACAGAAATTCTGACAGTGTTCATGTGAGATAGTTAAGTGTTGTGTCAATTTGAGTAAGAAATGCCCAAATATGGATCTCAGAGTTCTGGGTGTGACTGAATGGATTTATGGAAGACCCACCCTGGGTGTCAGTGGCAGTATTCAATAGGTTTGTAGCCTGAATAGAATAAGAAGTGAAAGAAAGAAGGTTTGCTTGTTTTTGGAGGAGTTCGTCTTTGCTATTGTCTTGGCTGGCCATCTCCTGGCTTCCAGCATAGACTCTTTGGCTTCCTGATAGGAACTTGCACAGGACCCTACAGTGAGCTCAAGATCTTTGACTTTTGACTGGATCCTGCAGACATGCAACTCAGAGATGGCCCTCCTACACTTTTCCACAGCTGATTCTCTAGGCAGCCACTGTGAGCCTAACACACACAACACACAGCACACACACATACATGACACATACGTATTATGTGTGTATACATATACATACACACACACACACATATATATAATGGCTTATGTTAAATCTATTTCTCTAGTGAGTACTGATTGATACAGGATGCATGAGCCTCCTTTATTTCCTAGATTTGGAACCCCCCCCCCCATACCCTTAGCCAGCTCGGTCAATGCACTATTTCCTCCTATACTGAAGCATAAATTGTAATAAAGCACCTTCCAAGAGGCATTTTTGTCTGTTCGTAATTTCTATTCCTGTCTCAAGAAGACCATATGGAGCTGGTACTGTAGAAAATAGTTTATTTAGTTAGCTTATAAGTGAAGCAGCTAGCTAAGGAAAGGTCCTGAGATAGATTTGGGTAATCAGCCATACTGATGGGAATTAAAATAAGACTAGACAGTGAACTAGGACTTTGGATGAAGAAGGAACTTCCTCAAACAACAGGGAATGCAGCCCACTTCCCCCAAGGGGAAGTGCAGCTACTCCCTACTAAGTGCCTGGGTTCTGAGGAAATTATAATGCAAATTAACCAGTTTTGTTTACTAACATCCCAGGTTCCTGTAAACCCTACAGATTGAAGACTGAGTTAGAAGTCTGAGTTCCAATTGGTCATTTTAAATCCACAGAACCACCCATGATAAGTAGCCACTAAGTAATTGAGAAATTCCTGTCCTTTGCTTATGGATATTTAACTCTGGATTGAATGACCTTGTGGGGACCCAGTCTGCACCTCTCGAGGAAATCCAGGAGCTATTTTTCTTCTTATTATTTTTAATAAAACTTCCCTGACTTCCTGTTTTGCTTCATGACTTCATTCCTCAATGTTTGCAGAACCACAAGCTCAGTACATTCTGTAAGAGTACATCAAGAGCCGGTAGCAATGAACGTCACTGCCCCCAAAAAGGACCCTTATAGATGGAGCTAGTAACACTAAAGGCTGCTGTTATGAAAGCAGCCAGGAGCTGGACCGACTAATGGTGAAGAAGGGCAGGCACACAGAATGATGCAGCAATACACAATTAATTGCTAGCAGTTCTGTCATCTCCAGCATAAGAGTTCTTCATCCATGCCAGTGGCTGCTCTGAGCAGCAAGGATGGATATTCATACTAAAAGGGCTGAGAGCTGCTGGTGTTCAAAACTCAGGCATATGAACACTAAAAGAACTGCCCTTTGCCAACTAATGATTTCTCTATAAATTGAGGAGGAAACCTCAGCTTATTGGTAGCATCTCGGAAGCCTATATTTGGACCTTCCCCTTTAAAGGGCCCTAAAGTAGAGAGCAAACAACCGTGATAGTTATCACAAAACTCACAAACCAGCGCATGTCCGATACCTTCCTACATGTGCATGTGGCTATCCATCCACACTATCTGGGTATCCTATTGTCTCAGCTTACTGGTCAGTAGATCCTACATTTTCCCCTGTCTCGTGCTTGTTGAGTACAGTAGTTACCTGATCAATCAGCTTGATCTACTTTATAGAGAGTCACAAACATACTAGGAATTCTATGTAGCAGGACACTGGACTGCTATGTGGAGTGATACAGAAAGCTCTTACTTTTGAAACTGGTTACTCAGGGAAACTGCTATGAGAGTACGATGGATTGAACAGTTGTATGCGATTTCAGGGTTGAGCTATGTTTACAGAATAACACAAGCACAGGTTCAATAGTTAAATAAGAAAAGTTATATGTCTGCATAAATAAATTCTTATCTTTTCATGCACACACAGGTAGGTTGACATATTATTGTCTGCAATTGCTATATTTTACTCAACAAGTCCAACCTGCAAGTACTTGTAACATCGGGTATGCATTTTTCAATTTGGCTGACTATGAGGTAGGTGCAGGAGATGGATTTATCATACACTGTGCTATCCTCTATAATGCAATTTGCTGTCGCCTACCTTATTTGAGTACCATGAAATTCAGTCATCAAAAATGTTACTAAAAATGATGTAATAATCACATAAAAATGTTAAAAGTTTTCAATCTTGCGGGGCCCCACAACTAACTGCCCAAGGGCTGCTCGTGGTTCACTAATCCTGGGTTGGACATGCCTGCCTTTGAGAGGTGACTTTTCCCAGAATCTCTATAATGTTAATTAGCCAGTGTCCAGCAGTTTCTTCATTTTTCCATTGAAGTATTTGGAGACTCTTGCCTAATATTTTGCTTACATCAGGGGATGTAAGCTAAGTTTCTCAAAGGATTCAAAAGATTCCACTATATCAATGCATAATTGACATAAATATTTTCCAATCTTTGTACTTTGAGATGTTTCCAGGTTATCTTTTTACAAATACTGTAATGCTAGAAATGGCTCTCTGTTCTGGCAAGAGATTTTAAAAAATGTAAAAATTTCCTTTTTCTCTGCAGGATACAATTTTTTTTCTTTAAATTGACATATTTTTCAAGCAAAGATGTATTCAAATCCCTCCTCCTCAGTGACCCCACCATCTGCTTCTGAATCATCTTTTCGGTCTGCTTCCTTTCTCAGGACTCTTCCAGCCCCCACCAGGAGACCTCATTTCCCCTGTTCCAGGAGCTGTGATAGTTGAGGTGAAAGAGGGCACACCTTAGGCTCTTGGTCACCCTCTCGTAAGTGCCTCACATTTCAGGCAGTGTACAATAATCTAAATTCAGTGTTTTTTTCTCATTACTCCGTGGGCTTCTCTTCTGGACTGGTGAATAGGTGCCAGTTCCTAATTCTGTAGAGCCTGCCACTGGAACTCATTGCCCCCTAAGAAATATCTCTCATCCTTTCTCATCTTTGCCCACAGACCTCCGCAGATCTGTCTGCAGCCATAATGAGTGCAAAATAAATACACAGTGCAAGTAACAGAAATAGCGCAAAGTAAGACTCTTTAGGGAAAATAATTTTATATATATATATATTTTAAAAAATGATATCATTTTAGTGCCTTCTATTCTGGATGGGTGGACTTAAGCTGTGAGAGTTGTTGATCACCATGGTTTGACCAGGATGATGTGTCCAAACAGCAGCACCTGAGATGTCTCCCGAGTCATTTTCCACAAAAAGGGATTTCTGGCAGGAGTTATGACAATGGTCTCCATGTTAATATTCATCAGAAAACGGATAATCAGGGTGGCCTTCAGTGCTAAAATTAGAAAAATAAGTGCAATATGGTCTTGAAGAGTTTATTTCTACAATGGTAAAGTAGTAATAT
Organism: Hystrix cristata; assembly: GCA_004026905.1. NCBI lineage: Eukaryota > Metazoa > Chordata > Mammalia > Rodentia > Hystricidae > Hystrix > Hystrix cristata. The sequence continues at coordinate 725 of PVJO010032337.1, read as the reverse complement.
CTGTGTATATTCTAAAACTGTGAAAGTTAACCGTTTTTTCCTGACTGCTGGTAAAAATCTGCCATTTGTTTTTTGTGAACATACATTAACAGAAAAAGTTTTTTAAAATCATAACAAAATTTTTTTGAATTATATTTTCTGACCGTACTGAACATAAAGAACACACAGACTCAAGTATTTATATAAGTGTATATTCTTCTATATTATTCAAAGCAGAAAAAAGAAAGATTCTTTCTGACTTCGAATTCTCAGTGAAAGTAAAGAATGAATATGTCATGTTTACTACAAGTCCGAGTCTAAATATTGTTCAACATAACAAATATTTTAGGGTGTATAATTTACTGCTAGCATTTTCACTTCTATTTTTCTTATTCATTTTTCATTTACCCATAATCCATCACAAGTATCGTATTTGGCTAGACTGAGTAATATAAAGGATGTCATTTATAATATAGAATTTCACCTTCAAGGATCTTACCATATTATCTGTAGATTTCTCTACTTTAAAAACAACACAACTTATGAAATGATAGAAATCATTACTCGTTAAAATATTTCATAAGGAGCAAGAACTACTGACTGATTGCCACTCTGTGTCTCTCTAATACACATTCCTACTTTATCCTTCATCTTGCTTTTTACTAACAATAATATTAACAATGATAATAATGTACCTTCTGATTGTTGAGAACATGTAATTGTAGATTGTTTAATCCCCTTTCAAA
>PVJO010032336.1:0-13382 GCA_004026905.1 Hystrix cristata | reverse complement strand
GTGCCACCAGAAAAACAAAACAAAGCAAACATCAAAATAAAGTAAAATAAAAAATTTAAAGCAGATACTGGGCTTTGGAATTTTTAAATTGGCTAGTATCAGGGTAACAAATATTTTTATTTATTCAACATCTTTATATAGAGAGTAAATTCAAATTTTAGGTCTTGAGAGAGACATGACCTGGCCCTATTCACAGAAATTCTGACCTATCAAACCATCCAGTATCCAAGAAACATGCAATTTAAATAAGTACACTCAACAGATTCCAATGCAAAATATTCTAAGGTCACTCTGAGACATACTTGCACAAATATTATGTAATATTGCTATGGAAAGCAAGTCCTGACTATCATTTCATAATGTATTATTTTCTTATATCCTATAATTCAAATTAATATAATTTCACAAAGAGGACTCTTTTGAAGGTAATTTTAACATCTTTATGCAGGTATTCAATATCTGTATTCAACATCTTAGTATTCATTTTTAATTTCATAGACTGGAAAAGCAGGCTATGAAATGAAGGGGAATAAAGCAAGTGTGCTACTCTGCTAGAAACTATCCCACAGTGGGAAGCTTTGGGTACCTGCACCTTCAAAGCATACAGGACAGTCCCCTGACTATTTTTATATTCCCAGTTCAAGAAATTGTAGCATGTATGTGTTTATTACCTCTCTCTTCCAGGATTTTGGCAGCATCTGTTGCAACTCTGTAAAATAATGACAATGTGCACATAGGTGATGCTTGTAGTCAAGTAGGGGGACTTAATAGTCAAGTAAATATGACAAAACAAAGCATCCAGAATGAGGCTCTTTGGTTAGAAAATCCAAAGCACACAGTTTTGCACAGGATCGCAAGGGGTTCCAGAGACCTAAATTAAGGACCCTTTTCTTAAAATTCTCAAGGAGAACCTGTAATCCCAGCACGCTGGGGTGCTGAGGCAGGAGAATCACAAGTTCAAACCCAGACTTAGTGACTTAGTGATAACCTGTCTCAAAAAAATATTCTCGAGAGTTCCGGAAGGGACTTCAGTGTCATAGCAATGGGAAGGTGGCTCGCCACTTTGAGAGCGCAGGCCCTGTGCCCTAGCTCAGTACCCTTTACTGCTCCCTGCTGCCTCTGCTAGGACTCTAAAGCCCCAGTGACCCCTGAAGGGCACATCTTCAGCGTGCACTTACCCTGTGCCCAGGGAGTGGCCCCACAGACACACAGGGGTGCGGCCGCTCCTCGCTTTGGCCCACTCATAGACACAAATAGCGTCCGTCGCCAGCCCCTGCTCTGTGGGCTTCCCCGTAGAGTCACCAAACCCTGGCAGGAAGAACAAGCACACACGGTATCACTTCCTCCAAAACTCGGGGCCATTGAAAGCGTCCTGCGTGCTGCAAACCCGCTGCACACTCTTCTTAACACCTACCTCAATCCTCTGCACCCTCTTCTTAACACCTACCTCTGTAGTCAACAGACACAACATGAAAGCCACCATCGCTGAGAACCTAGACGACAAAGAAGCTGTTTTCACTTCCGGTGATTAGAAGCTGGAAGCGGAAAAGCCTCCTCCATGTGTCCATGTCCCTAGCTGCAATGGTTTAATAGGCAGGGAAGATGTCTTTTTGAAAATCTGGTGTTTGGCCTCCCACTTGAGATCAGACTCAGTGGGGCAAGTGGGACACGGCCAGACAGAGCAGGGCCAGACGGCCGAGTCACTGACCCCCAAGCCCTGCACTTACCAGCGGTGCGACCTTGGCCACATCATTTCACAACTGTAATTCTGAGAAATGAAAATAAGGTCACCTTCAGGGTCGTTGGGAGGGTGACATGGACATGACGCTAAAGAGCCTGATGCACGTGTCTTTCTTAAGAGTTCCCAAGCTGAGGCTGGGGCCCGGTAACAGCCCTTGCTGAGTATGTGTGGGGAGCCGGGGTCTGATCCCCAGCACTGAAGAGAGAAGGAGGGAGAGGAAGGGAAGTAGAGTAGGGAGGGAGGAAATTCCCTTGAGAATAAGAATTCTGCACAGAGCTGTAGTACAGGCAATCAAATAACAGGAAGATATCTATATTACATATGATCAGGTAAAGAGCTGAGTTCAATCGAAAATAGTTATTTCACTTAACATTATGGTCTCCAGATGCATTCATTTGCCTACCAATGACTCAAATGCATCCTTCTCTGTAGCACAGCGGTACTCCACTGTGCGTAAATACCACACTTTCTTTATCCATTCATCCGTGGATGGACATATAAATCAGACACTCAAGTTTAAATACTGCATGATTTCTCTAATCCAAGCTATAAATAAAGAGCAAAATAAAATATAGGTAATAGTAAGTAAGGAGATAGATCTTTCTCAAATGGAAAGGGGATCAAGAGATGGAAGGAGGGAGAGAGAGGGGAGGAACAGGGGATGAAAAAAAGGAATTGAGATGTGTTATAGCATGTACCAACTCCACGCAAGGAATGTAGACATTATGTATTGCAAACATGTACTAATCAAAAATAAATAATTCACTCCAACATACGGACCCACTGTCAAGTCCTCATAGGCCAAGAAGGAAAGATAGGAAAACATGACTTTTCATGAAATGAAATATAACCATAGACAAAGAGAAGAGACATAAAAAAGGGATAAGCTATGACTGTATGGGCACTTTAAAAGTTTTAAATTTAAAATGGAGATAATATTTACCCCATAGATCTCTTGTGAGGGTTAAATACAGTTCTTACGTGCCTGTACAGTAAGACGTTGTCCCTTTTTTTGGTCTCTTAGTAGCCCAAAAATAAATAAATAAGTACAATAAAATAACAAGAAGACAGCATTGGAAAATTTCCGTAACCTGTTCAGAGTCTCCCGGTTGGTCAGAGACAGACCCAACAGCCAACCTGGGTCTGCCTCGTCCCAAAACTAAAGTGGGCAGCTAAACCCCAAGAAAGCGCTTGTACACACAAATCAGGCTAATAACCACAAACTAAATGAAGCTCTTCATCAGTCCAAACTCCATTCCCTCCAAAGTCACCCAGCACTCCTGGCAGCTAAGCACCCGGGAAACGGGAATACACGCGTGCTGTCTGGGCCTTCTGCTGAAGGACACTTTGACAACACAACTCGAGAACAAAACTAGCAACATATCCTAAGAATGTGCCACTACGAAATACACAGAAAGAAGAAGAAGGGAAAAAAAAAAAAAAAAGTAGATGCTTAAAGTTTTCGGTAGCAACTATTTAAAATGAATTCAGAAAAAACAACTGTATTCCAACCTCAGTGGAATAGTTAGGTAAACAATTATTTATATATACAACAGACAGCGACACAGCTTTTAGTTCTGAGGACTTTGTAACAGGAAAGAATGCCTATAAAATAGTACTATGAAGTAAAAGTGCACAACATAAAATTATATAAACAGCCATAGTGAAAGAAAGATCCGGGGAGAATGTAAATAAATGAAAACTGCTGCATTGGATGATTGAAAGAACGGAAGGAAAAAGAAGAAAGGGAGAGAGGGAAGGAGGAAAAAAGGATGGAAGGAAGCAGAATTTAATAAAGATTTATTTTTTAAAAGAAATCACTTCTCCACAGGAGGAAAGAAAGGGTTGAGGAAGGAAGCTCGGTCCCGTGGTCAGCGATGACACAGCTCTTGAGGACCAAAACACACCCAGGGACAGGCCTGCCGCCCCAGCCACCATCCTTCCTGCCCATCTGCTACCACAGGGATGGGCGGACTGCTTTTCCCACCTACAGGTCTGCGTTCTGGAGACATGGAGCATGCGCAGTTCGGCCTGGAGAGGGAGGGGAGGGTGCGTGTGGCCACGGACATCAGCTCCTCCACATCCCAAGCAGGGAAACCAAAGAGCCCAGGGTGGGGTGCAAGGCAAACCTACAAATAAGGGGACAGCCTGCTTCCCTGGCAAACTCATCCAGCCGCCACTGCTAGGTGGGGAGCAGCTCCGACCGGAAAGTGATGTGGGGAGAGCAGCCCCCGTCCCACACGCAGTGCTGGTGATGCCGAGGCAGCACTGTGGGCCCCAGGGACATTGTCACATGGCCAGGTGGCGGCCCCGTGGGGGAGGAGAGGCAATTCCGGGGTCTGTGATGGAGAAGCCATCCAGATGACCTAACCCGAGTGTGGCAATGATCAACAGGCAGCCTGCCTGACCAGTTCTGAGGCCCAGAGAGCTACGTGGAGAACCAGCCAGCCACCTTCCTCCTACTCAGAAATGCAGAGACTGCCCCAGCAAACTGGGAACACACAGGAGGGAGTGAGGAGAGCCCGTGTGGCCACCAGGCTCCTCCACAAAGCTTTCTATAGGTGAAAGTCACAGTTCAAATGATTTTTAAAAGCAGACCTCCTTTGTCTTTATTCTATTCCACTAACAAAGCAGCTTCTAATTTAGAAAAAAAAAAAAAGTAATAATTTCCCATTTAATATACTCCCTCAGCATATCCTTTCCAGCCTTCAGGAAAAATATAAAATAAAAACAAATAGAAGTGTCTTCAACTTCCGGAGATGAAGGGAATAAGGTCATGCAAGTGTCTGAAGACCCAGAGAGTCCCACATCTGTTCGGATCCCTCGTGGCCAGCGTCGGAAGAGAAGTCCACATGTGAGAGCCTGGTGTCCAACCCCGCTGCCCACCCTGACCAGGACCCTGGGGCCCTCCCAGGAGACCAGCATGCTGAGGCCCTGGGGGTGCTCAGGACTGCAGCCCAGGCCAGAACCCCCGGGACCCAGGCAGCAGGCACGGAAGCCCCTTACCTTTGTCAGCTTGCACCTGTGAGGGGCGCCCCTGTACAGGATGTTAAAGGAAAAAGCAAGAATTAGGAACTGCAGTGACAAATTCAATACAGATCACTCTCAGGCTACTAGCATCCCAGCTCATGCCTTTCTTTCTTAGGTTAGAGAAATAAATAACTAAGAAAAAGGGAAATGTTTCTTTCCTGGGGACAGAGTCAGCTCATGTGTGGCTGGTGAATGATCCATGGCTCCCCATCGCTGCAGCATATCGGTGGGTCCGTGAGTACGAATGCCCGGATCTCTCTAGAGGTTCCCAGTGTGAGCATTTGACGAATTCCTGATACTCCATCTCCTTTCCCTTCATGCAGCAAAACTCATCTCCAGGAATACTCTCAGACGCTAAAGGGAAAGTAAGTGCCAGAAAATAGCTTTTTCGAAAAAAGGATGGTAGAGTCAAGTGGCACTGAGTTAAAATTTGCCTGCACCCTAACCTAACCGCCGTCAAGGTCAAGGCGAAGTGAAGGAGAGAGAGTCACCACCCTAGAAGTACAAAAAATTTACCCCAAAATGATCATGTTGGCTACTCTCACATTAACAAAAGAAAGTAAATAAGTGACTGAGAAGACACTTATTTTCATTTAAAAAAAACAGCTGAATTTGCCTTACAGTCAAGTTTCTTAAACTCTTGTGGTGGCACCTTTTGAGCATCTGGTATAAGCTTAAAACTCATTTCCCGGGGGGAAAATGTTCCCACACTTTAAATTTTATATCTAATTTGAGGCCGGGGTCCATGGGCCCTCCGCGGCTTCCATGGATCCCAAGTCCAGAACCTTTCCCGATGCATTGTCGAGGCTCCTACTGTACTCAGTACCCAGTACTTTCAGCTCAGTACTGCTGACTGCAGCTGAGACGTCTGGGCAGAGGACAAGAGGAAGCTGGGGCTGAGCCCAGAGCCAGAAAATCTGGGACACTGGGAACCATTCAGGGTTACATAGAGGTGCAGACATGGCTGTTACAGGCCACACGGTACTCTAAGTAACACCAGATCCAAGTTTAAACTATCAGAAAACTGTCAGAGTGCACAGACAATCCCAGGAAATGTGATTCTAAAATGAACGCGTCAAGAAAGCCCCCTGAGAAAAGTCAAGTTTTGAAAAAGCCATCAGCAGACAGGAAAAGACAGTGAGAAAGGGAGACCAAGGCAAACTAGCCAGGGGGCAGATTCCAGAAGCGCCTCACCGAGTTTGAAGGGGGTCCCCCCAGGGATGGAGAGAGACAGCAGCTTTCTGAGCCACACTGCCCCTCCCCCAGGCTGAAGAGGAGCAGTCAGGGCTGATAATCATCACCCAGGGTAATTACACAGTCCCAGGAAGGCTTTGACAGCACATCAAAGACTAGCCAGACTCCTGGGAGACTATCTTCATTACAAAGCAAGGTAGACACTACAGAGAGTGGGCAGAGGCAAGACTATTCTAGACTAGCATTCATCAGATGGTCCCATATCTGTGGTCAGAATTCCAGGTGATTTCTCTTAGGAGTTGTATTTTTTGATTAACAGAATTAACACTAAATAAAGCAGTCTCCACTACAGTCTTCTGAAAAGACCGTTGATGTGGAAATTGTTTTTCTTTTTCCCCATAATGCATACCTGTCCTTTTTCCAGTCATCTGTGGCTTTGTCAACCTAAATAACAACCAGAGATTCTCTGAATTCTCCAGAGATTCTGCAACAGATTTGGAACTCTCAGAGCATTGCAGTAGCAATACTTATGCCGTGGTAAGCTATAGGCAGAGTCAAAGACGTTGAGGCAAGGGCAAGTTTTTAAGGCAAAATGAGGAGGACTACATCGATATTTTGAAACAATAATGCTTAGCTACAAGGATTGTTACAAGGGTGGCACCAGTCCGGGGTTGAAAAGACAACCTTGCTTGCATTCTTGCATGAGTGTTTTTGGTGCAGAGTTGCAGGGCCTGTGCACAAGGCTCTGGTTTTGGTGGAGTCTTTGGGAAGGGTCGTTAGGAGGCACAAGTGCTTGACATCTCCTCCTTCAAAACTTTGTGGCTTACTTGTTTTCACTCTTGGTTGGGGCTTGACGAAAGCAAGTCTTTTGGTTCTGACAATAGGTTCAGTCCACCATGTTGGATATTCTTGGGGAGTAACAAAACCAACGCTTCTTTAAAATCAATATCCAGGGGCTGGGGATTTAGCTCAGTGATTAGAGTGCTTGCCTTGCAAGCACAAGGGCCTGAGTTCGATCCCCGGCACCACAAAAAAAAAAAAAAAAAAAAAAAAAAAAATTTCTCTAAAATCAATATCCAGATTTAGAAGAATTATTCTTTCCTCCCTCTCAGTTAAGGAGCCACATGATTCTACCTATAGAACAATCTTTTCAAGAGATGGCTTTTGCTAGAACACTCTCAGTTTTCAACAAAGAGGAATATGTGAAGCGTGCCGACAGCGCTGAAAGCTGAGCTCTGCCTTCACACTCCTTCACTGTCCCACGGCACTGAAATGATCTTAATCTCTTTTTTAAAGTCCAAACAGAGGCACTGACCTGTGTTCTGCACTGCCATGAAGATACACAATAATCGGGTTCCCGTCCTGAAGGGCCGCTTCATACCAGCAATGGTCCTTCCCCTTGGCTTCTGCTCCCCGGCAGCAGGGCACCGTGTGCCTGCAGAGCAAGGCAGGGGCTTCACCAGCAGCTGCACAGACCGGAAGTCTCTGTCCTTGCACAGACTCTGCCCTGAAGCCCTCCTTCTGTCCATATATAAGTATTTTTACAATTTTATCTGAATAACATATCCACAAGGTAAAAATAAAGATCTAATAAGATAAATTATCTAATAATAAAAACCACTACTACCCTGACCCACCACCCCATGGACAGATCAGCCCCTTTTAACTATTTACTGTGTTAGTTCTCCTGACTTTTGTGCCTATTAAGATTCTAAAACTACAGTTTTTAGGTGTAGGCCATTGAAATGACGAGACAAAAAAGTGGAAACAAGTAAAAGTTAATAGAGTCTTGCCATCTCTTATGGTTCGGGTCAAGAATGTTCCCAAGGCTCACGTGTCCAGAGGTGGCCTTTGGAAGGTGACTGGATTGCAGCAGTGATAAACTAACTCATCAGTGGATTACACTGCTGATGGGTTCACAGCTGAATGTGCAGTTAGGGGTGAGGCCCGGTCACAGGAGGTGGGCACTGCGGACAGGCCGCTGAAGGGTCCATCCTGTCCTTAGCCCCTTCTCTCTCTGCTGCTCCCCTGCTCTCTGCTCCCTGGATGCCATGAGCTCAGCAGCTTTCCTCTGTCACCTTTCTGCCATTTCACTTCTGCCCTGGAGCCAGTCAACCAGGGACCGAAACTGTGAGCCAGAATAAACCTTTTCTCCTTTAGGCTGTATAGATCAGATATTTAGTCCCAGCAACAAGAAGCTGATTAATACAGCATCTGCCCTCAGCTCAGCTGAAAAGACAAGCTGAAAAAATTCAAAGGGAAACCAGCTCATGTAGGGGAGAAGAACTTTACCATGGAACTCAGCTATTCTACTCAAGAAATCAAGTGACCTTGTGACATTAATCATCTGTGACCTCCATTCCTCCATCTTGTTAAACCAATGAATGAACCCTGTAAATGCTGCCAATGCCATGTCACTGAGGACTTGCAGAACTAGCCAAGAGGTGACAAATCTTCTGTCCTACCAATCAGTAAAGGACAGAGAATCTGCCATTGTTCCCAGGCCCTCTGCACTGAGAAATAGGTACCAGCGCCCACTGGATAAGCTGGTCATGATGAGCGTAGCTGCCCACCAAACCCAGGACCTATGAAATAAAAGCAAAGAATCAAAATTTCTAAATTCCAACACCATTAGCTAACTGTTATCTGCAGATTAGGAAGAAGCTACATGCAGCCATACCGGTTCAATCATCAACGCAGAGAGATGAAATATAAAACAGAGCACTGGAAATCTGGCGACCAAAAAACAAGTAGTAGGAGCAAACAGAAGAAAACATTGAGGTCAGCATAACAGAAAAAGCCAACAGAACGCTCATGACTTCATTTGGCACATATTTATCAAGTGCCTTCTATGTGCCAAGAATGGCACTAATCGATGAAAACCCGCCACCCAGGTCTTGCCGCCCGTGGAACCTGGTCTTGTAAGGAAGGCAAACATTAAGCGAATAATCACACCAACACTCGTGTCATTTCGGCTGTAAGACATGGCCACAGATGGCCACAGGAGCACTCCCCTAAGCTGGCGAGTGGGGATTCCTGAAAACCGCCAGCTAATGCGAGATCCGCAAAGAGGAGCAGCAGTTAGACCAAAGGAGAGAATGGAGCGAACAGAGATAGGATGAAGCTGCGGGGCAGAGCGTGCGCTAGGGGCCAGTGTGTCTGGGGCAGAGCAGCAACGGCAAAGTTGGTGCGCAGTAAGGTGGGAGAAGTGGGGAGGGCCAGAAGCCGAGGGAAACACCCAAAAGATCTCTCACTTCAAAGCAAAATTCCTGAAAAGCATAATCAAGCAGATCAGATTTCATCAGAAGGGAAAGGTGTATGGGATGGTCTCAGGTGCCCCCGAGGATCATACGTCAGCCTCAGCACAGGCAGGTGACATAGTCTTCTCCCTCTGCCTTTACATCACAGAGGGCCCGCCCATCACACAGCCCTGGTCCCACCATTGCACTCACCAGATTCCAAGCACCACCCCCGGTTCAGGCTTGATGTAGAAGTTCACTGTGTGAGGGACCTTCACCTCTGGTTTCTTTAAATCCACAAGAAACGGGGCTTTGACTGGAAGGCAGAAATCAGTGTCAACCCTTAGAATCAAATGCCATGCCTCTCATCATAATCAAGAAGAATTTGTCTCTGTAGGCGAACACATTTCTAAAAAGCCACTAAACAAGCAAAGCATTTTATCAACTAAGACTAGCCTGTAGAAGAGTTGCAAACAATAAAAACAAAAGCTAGATTTTAAAATAGCACCAGTGCAAAAGGTAAGAGGGCCCAGCAGAAAACAATGACTATTCTGCTGCCAAAGTGAAACCGACTTGTTAGGCAAGATATGTCCAAGATCAACATACACCAGGGGGCGTGTCGGTAAGAGGTGGGACGTGCTAGTTCTGCCAGTTAAAAAAAAGAAAAACTCAGGTAAAAAAACAAACAAACAAAAAACTGAAAAACAGAACCTCCCTCTTCTTCATCCTCCTTCTCCTCTTCCTCCTCCTCCTTTAAGAAATGCAGAAAGATTAGGAAGAAGAAAAGCAGAGAATACTGCTAGCAGTCAGGTAACCAAATCAAGCTCATTTGAAGATCAAGCTCCTGAATTGAAACTCCACTGACAAGGCCATGTGCCTTTGCCTGTTCTCAGCAGAGTGGAAGGACTCGTGCCGGGATCCACAGCCAATACTGAATCGGTTTCAGACCACTGAAGTCTAGCCGCAATGTTATAACTGATAAGTCTTTTTCATTATGTCAGCTTTACACGCAGTAAGTTCTTTATTTGGGAAAAACTTAAGTAGAAAAATCCATGGAAGGTACATACTTACAAAAATTAAAATAAATCAGCATGTCCATCAGAGGAGGAAAAATGTGTTCTTTTAACGATTTACTAGTAAAGCTGTGGTACATCGCGGCAATTTTTCTTCCAAGTGCTGAACAGGAGTTTGGAAAGGCTCTGCAAGATATTGGGAAACAAACAAGGTTTTCAAAATCAATCCATGTTTTGTCTTGGTTTTTTGTTTTTTGGTTGTTGTTCTCTCTCTCTCTCTATCTCTCTCTCTCTCTCTCTCTCTCTCTCTCTCTCTCTCTCTTAAGGTTCAAGTCAAATTTCAGAGACCAACGTTGGGAATGCCAGTGAGTTGACTTCTGCACAGAATCCTTTAAAACAATTGCATGTAATCTTCTAGGTTGGACACTGAGGGGGCAACCCGGTGAGAAAGCAATAAGGCAGAATCCCCCTTACAAAATCAGGGCATGGCAAGGATAGAGGAGGGACAACGGATGCAGCAGAGACAGGCCTGTCTTCTCTGTGTGGCTCCACAGAAGGGCAAGGCTGGACTCCAAACATTAAACAGGACTCAGAGAGTTTAATAGTTGCCATGTTTTAAATTATATCTCTCCTCTTTTCTAGCTGGGTCTTAGGAAGAAATAAGCCAATGAAAAAAGACCCCACCATGTCTAAGGTGACATTCCTGCAGAGGGGGACGTGTGAGGAGCAAGAGGGGGGACAGGGAAGGCTGTGGGGGCTCTGACCATGGGAGCTTTTGACCAGAGGCTGGTCAGGGAAGGACAGGAAGCCATGTGCATCTTGCTTCTTCTACTGCTCCCTGTGACACAAACCACCCAGGCGGGAGCCACCGACAGACGAGTGATGATCTGTCCAAGAGGGGTCAGAAGCGCCCCTATGTTTTGAACCACACCTCCCATGAAAGCCAAGAGTGTCATCTATCTGTGAGAGATGAGAAATACAGGTCAAACTCATCATCTCCAGCTTCCAGTTTTTGTCCATAGCAACCCTTTTCCCTGCCATAACTAGTCGATGTTAAGGCTGCTTGATGTATTCACACTGTGATGTCGGGGAGCTGGAAAGCATTGTGTTTCCCCCTGCCTCGATTTCTCTGCTAGATCAGGGGAATTTTAGAAGATAACTATTATTACCTTTGTTTTGCAAATGAGGCTTCTGAAAAGTTACGAATCCTTCCCAAAGTCACAAGCCAATAAATGAACCACACACATCCCAGTCTGCCTGACTCCTGAGTCCTGGTGGTCCCAATGAGCTGTCCGGGTCCTGCCAAGTTCTTGCCATCCACGTAAGCAGAGTGAACCCCAAGAACATAGCTGGCCTCAGGGAAATCCTGCCCTTGAGAATCTTATTTTAGGGTCCCCTTCTCTGCTGCACCCTGGCCCTCTCAGGCTTACTTTCTCCCCACTAACTTATTTCCCCTCTGATAAAAAATCATCAAAGCCTCCCCCCAAAAATAGTTCTCCCTCAAGTGCTGATGACTTAAAAATAAGAATGCTTATGTGTGTCTGGAAGAGGAATGAAGAGAGAAGATGATGACTGGCTGATGGTTTTCTAGCAGTTTTGTAAGAAATGGGAGAAAATGTGCAGGCTAAGAGTGATGGATGGCTCTTCAAATCCATCACACTTGGGGAATTACCTTCCCACAAGATCAGCAAGGAAGAAATGGAGATGATTGTTTGGTAATGCTTTAAAATAGGCCCATGAAGGCAGCAGAAGGAGAGGACATTATTGCTCTGAATTTAGAAATAAGAAATCAAAACTCAGAGAAGCCACTTTGAGCCACAGAGAAGGTAGCAGGGCAAAAGGGAGCTCAAGCCTGCAGCATCACCCCCTCCTCCCGGCCAGCTGTCTCCTGTTTTCTCTCTCCGGATTCCCTGCTGCCACGGCCACCCTCCTGTCGGTCCCCCTACTAAGTTAGCTTTTGAAGGTACGCAGGCAGGGTAGACTCCTGCTAAGCTAGCTTTTGAAGTGCTGCTTGGGAAGCAGAGGCAGTAGAGGGAAAAATGTTTCTTTTTTTAAGGAATAATTCATACAGGACCCTGCTCTCGAATAGCTCCAGGCGCTTGTGTGAGAAGCACTGTGGGAAGAGAACAGAGTGACCAGATCCCTGGGACAATCGATAATGCAAAGGCATTTCTTTTAACTAGGGGATTGTCAATTCAACTCTCGTGGATCAGCAGGAGATCAAAAGTCACCAGTGGCAAATAGAGCTTATCTGAGCAGAGGATGCAGTTTTAGTTCAATCCCTGCTTCTGGCCAACCACGTCAAACAGCCACCTCGCAGCTTTGGTGTCCTCCCCCACCCTGTGATCCATGGCAAGGGCCACATGCGAATCCTGGTGGAGCCTGAGTTGCCAGAATCATTCTGCTCAGAGGTATCTACCTTTGGGGAGCCCACGTAGGATCCCATTAGGCAAGACAACTATTCCAGATATGACATCCTGCACATCTGTCCTGCATGCTGATTCATGTGGCCAACATGTGTTGATCACCAGGTCACACCCTCACAACCAAACCTCTCTCTTCCCTTCACACCCACTCAAGTGTATCTTCTTTGCTGAGGCCTCTCTACACGGATCTTACCACAGCGACCTTCCTCCTCTTTCCACCACTAATTCCAACTGAGGTCTCTTTTGAGTCTTCATTGCTCCCTGACAGTCTCCCCACCATTAGCCATCTTCTCCCGCCGTGCGCAGCCCCAAACCTTGGAAGACAAGGATTCTTTTACATCCCACTGCTCAGCACAGGGCCAAGCTCGGCAACATCTGCTGACCACAGGACGAGGCTGAAGACTGATAAAAAGGTGTTTCTCTTACAAGGGAGAAGGGAGCCATGCTTCTTGGTAGCCATGTGGGAGGAAAGGAGAGCTTCATTCTTTTATTCATTTTGTTTTAACTGCCGTTGAAAATGAATCAATGTGCACTCCACCAGATCAGCAAATTTTTGCCTGTTTCTCAGTCTCAATACAATTTTCATTAGATCAACAATCTTCTGTTTGGATGAAGAAATACACTAGTGTTTTATTCTTTCGGGAAGCTTTGTTTTTTTCACTAATTAGAAAGGCAAGTAACAGTCCCCAACTCCTCACCTCCCGTTCCATTACCAACGAAATGGGTTGTTCTCTAAGAG
>PVJO010032335.1:0-13305 GCA_004026905.1 Hystrix cristata | reverse complement strand
ACCCTGAAACCATCTCCTAAGATGTCCTTGAAAGCGTCAAGGTTCTCTATTTGCAGCAGATGGGCACATGCACAAATTCTCTCTGTCTCTCTTCCTCTCTCTCTCTCTCTCTCTCTCGCTTTCCCTCTCTCCCCTTTCCTTTTCTTCCCTTTCTCCTTCCTCTCTCCTTGCTTCCCTCTCTCTTCCTTGCTCTGTCCTCTCTGCTTCCATCTCCCCTTGCTTTGTCTGACTCTCCTCCTCTTCACTTCCTATCTCTCTCCTCCTCTCTCCTTTCCTCTACCTCCTTCCTCCTCTCTTTCCCTCTCTCCAAAGCCCCAAGGTGTGCTGAGGTGGCAGAGAACTGAAAGTGGTTTGCACCAGGTTTTTGTTCCCCCCGCAGGAGAGCAGTTAAGTGCCTTATTTTCTCCACTCGGGTGGCTAAATTATTCTCCATGTGTTAAACAGTGTAATTAAACACATACACACGAGAGTGCAGGGGCCCTTCCCCCACCCTTCCTTGTTCCTTGTCAGCAGAGAGTGTCAGCCCCAGCCTTCAAGCTCTGTTAGTTTTAATTTGAGTTGTGGAATTAGTAATGGGTTTTGCTGGAACACTGTTGTGGGAAATAGATCGCTCCTCGTGCAGGGTTTGGGCACCATTTCAAATGAGTATTTGTTAAGGGGAAAACCATCCCTTGTCGTGTTCTGCTACATTACATCAGATTTATTTCCATTGTTCTGAAAAACACCAGCCAGGAGAGGGCTATGCACATCATTCCTGGGCAGGCAACAATTGAAAGCTTCCTCCTGTTTCTTAGCTGCTTGGAAACAAAATGCAAACAAAGTCCCCCGTTGTGGCTGGGATGTACTAAGCACGTCTGTCTTGCAGGCAGGGACACCAGGACACCCCTGTTTCTGTGAAGCCTGGGCAACTGGTGTTCTGAGTCCTATCACTGGCGTAGTGACTGAGTGGTTCTGTGGTGTGAGATTTGCATGCTGAAAAAAGTAGCTGAGCGAGCCCAGCAGGTCAAAGGTAAAAGGGATCTGGCGTGTTCAAGGATTCTTCCTTACCACACTTTTATAATCATCTTCTCTGCCTTGCTTGTTCCTCTGAAGTGTTCCTGTGTCCTTCCTTGTTCTGTGGTAATTCAAATCATTAGCAGCTCTTTTCTTCAGCACTGTCCAATAAGGCAGCCACTAGTTGCCTGTAGATATTTATATTTAAATGTAAATGAAATAAAATGGGATCAAATTGAAATTCAGTGCCCTAGTCACAGTAGCCTTATTTCAAGTGCTCCGTAGTCACCTGCAGCTAGGGGCTATTGTATTGGGCAGCATGAGTATAGGACATTCTGCTCATTGCAGGAAGTTCTATTGCAAATCTCCCTAATCAAAATCACCCACCGCAGTACCCATGGCCTAGTTCTACCTTCTGGACCACACAGATTACGTGTCTTCCTTTGCGTTCAAATCCTTTCCCACAGAGGAGGAGAACCAGTGTCTCCACCAAGCAAAGCAGCGTGAGAGTCTGTGATATATGGGGAGAACCTGGACAGAGCTGATGCTAGAATTCCAGAAAAAGACTGGCTGGTATCTGTAGTGCTCAGCACCTCATACGGGGACCGTAGTCACTAGGTTCAAGTTCATGGCCAAAACAGTGAGCCAGATGGGACGCCAGAGGGTTCCCTGATGGGGTGATGGTCACAAGATTTATTATGTGCCAGACCAAGCCCTTTATAGGAGTCATCTCACTTACTGCTCCTAACTAGTGCTATGAAGCTGATTTTACTACCTCCAGCCCATTTTAGATATACGGAAAGTAGGTTCAGATATACCAGTGTTCAAAGTCTTACAGTCGGTAAGTGACAGCTGAATTTAAACCCAAGTTCTAACCCAATTCCACCTGTTCATAACCATCATTTAGTGCTGCCTCTTTTATTCTTTTTTTGTTTGTTTTTGTTTTTTCTTAGGGATAAGGCACAGCCTAAGTTTTGCAGGAACCTAACCTGAGGAGCCAGAGAAGCAGCCAGAGAGACTTAGGGGTGGGGAGCCTCGCTGTGGGTCTAGAGATATTTTACAGTCTCCGAGCAGAATTAGTCTGGAGAACAGGCTAAAGTGCTGAATCGGTAGGCTCTTCCACCTGCCCTTCCCCAAGATTTCCTGCAGCTCTCCAGCCCTTCCTCGCAGGGAGTGATCCCAGGCTCTTTGTCTACTTGGCTGGACAGCCTCCAGTCTGCATGGCACGGCTGTGCCTGTTAGATGGAGTCCCCACCTGCTCCAGGTGGATATCACTGCAGACTGGTTTTGACTGCAAGCATTGCGCTTGCTCCCTGCCCAGGTGTCTTTATGCTATTCCAGCTCTCTTCTTTGGATACGACTGAGAGTGTTGGTGGTCGTCTTAGAATGTGACCCCTAGAACCAAACACAGGTGTCTGCTTGAGTCGAGCAGCTTTGGACATGGGGCTGGCACCATCTCAGCTAGAGCAATGCTGCCCTGCTCTGGAAGCTGATCAGAACCTGTCAATGCTTTCATAGTTTTGCCTCATTTTAAACAGAAAGTAAAGGTGTGCGCAAGATTTTTATTGTTGATATACATTTGTGATACGGCATAATTACATTCATTTTGGGGAATTGGTACATACACATATTGCATCTGGATCATTTTTATCTCCCATTTACCCTTTCTATCCTCTCCCCTTTTCCTGATTGTTTTCCCAGCTCTATAAAATTCTAACTCCCCATCTCTTATCAGCTCTCTTTTATTTTGTTCTTTAAATTATTTATATGTTAGGGTTTCTCATATAAGAGAAATCATGAGGTATTTATCTTTCCATGTCTGATTTATTTCACTTAGCATTACAGTCTCAGGATCCATCCATTTTCCTACAAATGACTCAAACTTATCCTTCTTTATGGTTGAGTAGTATTCCGTTGTGTATACCACATTTTCTTTATCCATTCATCTGTTGATGGGCAGCTAGGCTGCTTCCATAATTTAGCTCTCGTGAATTGTGCTGCTATAACATGAGTATGCATGTATCACTGTACTATGAATGACCCTAACTCTTTTGGAAAGATACCCAGAAAAGGAATAGCTAGGTCAAATGGAATTTCTTTGTCTAGTTTTTTGAGCAAAATATTTTTCAGTGAAATTCAGCCAAGGAAGACCCTGCTCACTGTGTGCTTGCACAGTTCACTTCCAAAGGCAAAGATAGTTTTGCAGTCACCTTAAGTTCCATCTTCGTGGTGTTGAAGTCATTTAGGGTTTTGATTGTGCCCTTGGTTAATGGTACTTCCTTTATTTCTATTACTAAATATGATGAAAGAGGAAAGTGAAAAGGATCTTCATTTTCATTTCAAGGGCTACAATAAAAATGTTGAACGGAACATGACCAGGAACAGAGTTCCGTGACTCTTACAGTCCCACAAGTCTAAAATAATCCAGAATCATTGATCTGGGTCAAACCATGATTCTATGTACTATGCTACACCCTACCTTACTATGCTACATCGCACTGTAAAGCATACAAGGTGATGTACGACCTACCCAGTCTAGTCTGGGTAGGCCACCATCTTACGTGCAGGTTTTGCCATCTTATGTGTAGGGAATAAATAGAGATTTTTTTAATCAAATACTTAAAATATATACATACACACACATATAATCTTCTTCTCCATTATTATTTGCTAAATATTCAAAATATTTTCTTTGCATTGCCATTTCATAATTTTGCTATGTATATTAAACTGCTTAAAATTTTTTAACTACAAAAATATTTTTTAAAATGTTTTGTGAGTACATATTTGCCACACATAGTGCTCACATTGATCACAGGGAATTTGTACCTGTACATCATGTATCTTAATTCTCTTTTTTTCCCATTCCCCACCTCTTCCTTCAATCCTGCTTTCTCTCCCCATTTACAGAAGCTTTGTTTCCATTTTTTCCCTCCCATTCTTTATTTTTTAAATTCCTTTTCCCTTCCTCTCCTTCTTGCTCTGCCATCCCTTACGCCCCTTCCCATCTGAAAATGTTCTTTCTACTTTCCAATATCTATCCTCCATTTTGCTTCTTGTTTCCCCTTAGGGTTTCTCATACAAGAGAAACACATGATAGTTAAACTGTGCGTCTTATTGATTTCACATAAAATTATGGTCTTGAGGTGTATCCCTTTATCTACAAATGACTCAAGTTTATCCTTCTGTATGGCAGAGTAGTACTCCATTATATATAAATACCACATTTTCTTTATCCATTCATCTGTTGATGGGGAACTACAAAAATCTTTAAGTCAGTACTTTGGAAAAACAAAAGCATTACTTACAAATAAAGTTTTTATTGTAAAAAGAGAATCTCTCACATAGTTTCTTATATTAGATTTCCATAATAATTAACAAGTGGCTCAATTTATAAAAATTAAAATATAAGTGAATATTTACAACGTGTTTCTATTTGTGTAAAACCTTTGTGAAAGATTAAGATAAGCCACAAGTTGGGAGGAAATATTTGCAACATATATAACCAGTAAAAGATGGATGTCCAGAGTAAGTAAAGAATTCCAACAAATCAATAAAAAAAGACAACCCAATAGACAAATGGGTATAAAATATGAATATTCATTTCTCTAGAGGGGGAAGGTGAATGGAGAAGAAACACATTGAAAGACATTCAATCTTACCAGTAATCAGGGAAACAAGACTACAAGGACCTGCTGTTTACTTCCACTAGACAGATACAAATAAGAAACTTGCCAATACCAGCAGTTGCTGAGGATGTATAGCAATAGGAACTTCTTTCCAGTGCTGGTGAGATTCTAAATTGGAACAACCTTGGAAAATAATTGGGCATTGTCTTAGTTACTTTTCTTGTTGCTGAGATAAAATAGTTGTCCAAACTTAAGGAAGGAAAGGTTTATTTTAGCTCACAGTTCGTAGAGGTCAGCTGGCACCCAGGCGAGGCGGCATGGCAGAGGGGCACTGGAGAGGAAAAGCAGTCCATGGCAGGGAGGAGGCAGCAATGCAGTGAAGTAGCAAAGCAGCAGCCGCCGCCGCCGCCTTTCTATCCCACATCCGGGGTGGGGCACCCTTAATCCCAACATCACACACCTAAATCCAGCCACATCCGAAAAGCCTCACCTATGACGGCATGAGGCTTTGGGGGGACATCTAGACACAAACCATAACCGACATACTCAATGAACTTGAGTTTGTGCATACTCTACCCCAGCAATTCGACTCCTAGGAATATAAGGTGCAGATGCTCCTGCATATATTTATCAAGAGATGTGCCCAAGAATAATTATGGCATCATTTTTCATTAAAACAAAGAGGAAAAGGACATCAACTAGCCATTGAGAAGGGATGTCTAAAGAGTAGAGTGATAATATGTTCTACAACAATGAAAATGAATGGAATTGAACTACTTTTGTAGGATTGAAAACGACAAGTTGCTAAAGACTATATAAGCTATGCATAACACTTAATTTTTAAGCAACTTTAAGTGTGATTAACATATAAAATGGTAGATATTTAAGATGTAGGCCTTGATGAGTTTTTGCATGTGTATATACATATGAAATCATCACCACGCTCAAAATAATAAGTATTTGCATTGCCCCCCAAATTTTTCTCATGATCCTTTGAAATCTATTCCTCCTTCCACCGCTATTTCTGAGCAATCACTAAACTTTTTTCTATCATGGTACATTAGTTTGCATTTCTAGGATTTTATATAAATGAAATCGTAGAACATGTACTCTGTTTTGACTGGTTTCTTTCACTCTGCATAATGTTTTTTGATGTTTATCCATGTTGTTGCAAGTATCAGTAAGACATTTCTACCATTAAGGAAACTTCATTATCTTTCCATCAATTCAAATAATGTTTGTGTATTCAGAAGTTAGGTGATGCTCTGCTATTTTTCCTCACACCCACTTATATGCTTCATCTGTGCTCTGAGGTCCTAGTTGCTATGTCCTAGTTGCCCTTTGACCTGCGTACTCCCAGAAATACATAGCCAGGACCAGGAAAGTTGTTGCGTCAGCCTGAGGTTAGTCATTGCTGTGGCCTGAACTGTGTTCTCCCCAAATTTATATGAAGCCCCAACCCTCAGTGTGCGTGTTTCTGGAGATAGAGTCTTCAGGAGGAAATGAAGGTTAAAAGATGCCGTAATAGCAGGACCTGATGGATAAGAAGAAGAGGAGACAATCTCAATCTTTCTGTGTCTGTCTTCTCTTCTCTCATCTTGCTTCTCTCTTCCCTTCCTCCTTTCCTTCTCCTTCTTCTTCTTTCCTCCTTTCCTTCCTTCCTTCCTTCCTTCTTCCCTCCTTCTCTCCTCCACATGGCTGTTAAGGCTGATACATCAACTCCATTGGATTAGGAAATGCCTAGCAGATTAGTAAAGCACACTCCTGGTGTGTCTGGCTGAGTGTCTGAGACATGACCTTGAGTAATATATCTAGTCCCTCACCTGTTCCTCTCTGGCACCGTTTCCCTGCTCTGCTTCCCGCCCACCATGAACTAAGCAGCTTTGCTCTGCTGTGCTCTTCTGCCATGATGTTTCTGCTTTGGAGCCAGCTGGCCATGGACTGAATCCTCTGTGACTGTGAGCCAAGTAAACCTTTTCTTTATATTGTGGGAGTTGGGTATTTTGTTCCAACAATGAGAACTCTGGCTAATACACTCCACCATGTGAGGACACAGAAACCTGACTAGACTAAGAATCTGTTCTGAGACTTCCAACCTCCAGAAAGATCTGTGAGAAAATAAATTCTGTTGTTGAAGGCCCTAGTCCAGTGCTGGTAAACCTTTAGAGACAAAGTGCCCAAACTGTAACCCAAAGCCACTTCTTTATTGCAAAGTGCCAATGCTGCAATTAAACCCAAATACTGAGGTTTTAGTCTAGAAAAAAACAACTATTTTCCGATGCTTGGCTGCTGGGGTGACCTGGCTCATATGCCAAAGGAAAGGGCTCTGGCCATGCTGTGGCACCTGTGCTGTGGGTTTGCCACTACTGCTCTAGTCTGTGATATTTTGTTATGTAGCCTGAGCTGACTAAGACAGCCCCTCACTCGGCAGAGAAACCAAGGGAGCTTGCATTCGGCATGTTTCACAGACCCGGGGGCAAGGAGCAGGGGGGTTTCATAGTCCCCAGGGCACTTTCTTCCTGCATCTGAAGCCTGATCATTAGCTTACACGATTTTACTCATGGGAAGAACTTCATGTCAATTTCATGTCAACTTCTCCTGTGTCATTTTTCTTGCCACCCCCAAGAAATGTTACAACAAGACAGACTTTAACCTGAACATCAGGTAGGTCTTCGTCTGCCTGATTCTCTTTCTTAAATCAAAGCAGCAGAATCTTGTCTTGCCTCTGTATGCCTTACAAAGTGAGGCAAAGAGGGAAGAGAAGAAAGGAAACAAAAGCCCTCTCCAAAGTGACACACAGGAAAATTGGTTGGTCTTTTCCAGGGTACACGGAAGTGAAATATTGTCAGGTTCTGTAGCTGCACAATCCAGAGAGAAAGGAGGAGGCCCTGGGAGGTGTGAAGTGTGTGTGTGGAGGTGAGAAAGCTTCCTTGCCTGCCTGCCTTCTCTGTTCCTCTCTAAACTCTCCCCCCAGAGCAGTCACCTCCTCCAGCAGCAGACACCCACCAGCTACACAGTCTTAGCACCTTTCTCTTCCCAGCTGGGCCTGAGCAGCCAGCGAGCGGAGGACAGAAGCGTGATCACCCACCGTGCCCCGCCCCTGCAGGCCCGCCTGAGCCCAGCCTGTCCTTAGGTAGGAGCAATTCCTTGTCTTAGTGTGTGCCAGGCCTCCGCGCAGTCCTTCCATGCTAAAAAGTGAGCATGATAATCATCACGATTATGTATTGACTGCTTTCTATTTACCAGTCACTGGGCTAAGCGTCCTGCAAGCATGGTTTCACCCGAGTCTCACAACAGCCCTATTATGTGTGTAATATTACCTTCATCTCCATTTCACAAATGATGAATGTGACCCTAACCAGGGATTCCTAAAGTCTGGCCAGGCTGCTGCCCAGCGGTGGGCCGTGATGATCCTCCAGATGGGCTGAGACTTGACCCCCACATGTAAGGATTTTACATGATCCTGATGGAAGAATGAAGCAAAATTCTCTAGGTTTTTATTTCCATGTGCAGTCCTGCGCTTCTTATTAGCAGTCCTGAATTGTGTTACTGAGGATAACAACGGTTTGGTTCCTATACAAATAAAATTTCATAAAAGTAGCTCATTGCTGGAGTTCATCACATACTCCAATTTGAGAGGCAGGCGGCTTGTCAGCGCTGTGTTAGTTCCTCTGTCCCCAAGCACACACGCAGTTGGTAAACCCACAATTTTCCCAACTCTTCTTTACTGGGTGTCATTACCTTTGTCTTGAATTGGCGAGTAGTTTCTATCACTGTATTCTTGCTCCTGAATGATGGCTTGCTGTTATTTTCGCTTTATCCCTATTTATTTAGTCTGTTGTGGTTCTCTCTGCAATCCTACTGTGAGTGGTGGGGCATATTGAATCTTTCGGTCTGTTATTTTCCAAGAACTAGATTGAAGAAATACATATATTAGGCCTGTATCATGTGAAATTTGCCTGTATTTAACCACTTTTTACCTTAGGTTAAACCACATGACTCTATTTTCAACTCCTTCTAATCCATAAAAATGCCAATTTTGTGTGGTTCGATTTATTAGTTCAAACGTAGATTACTGCTGTCTTGTCTGGAAGGCAATTGTATGTGCAGTTCCTTCCAAGTGAGTGTGTGCAGTAACACTTAATTGGTGATATTCTGGTTCTGAATTCGTGTTATCTAAATAATCTGCCACATGCCATTATAAGGTAAATGCTGGATCATTGCTAAATTATTTTAAGTTTGCATGGACTTTTCTGGCATGCAGAATCTTGATTGTAAGCTCATGTACTTTCCTTATAAGTCGTTTATATATGTCCTTCTCTCAGTCTGTATGACCTGACTCCTTTGTTCACCTCGGTGCGGCCACGGGTGGGACATGCAGACCTTGGGGTCTTTTGCGCCCCCTAAGCAGACGCTGGCCAAAGAAGCTTCAAAAGCACGACTATAAGGCCTGAGGAGGTTTTTCAATTAATCGGGTGAATTTGGAGTTCAGATCCAGGCCAGCATTATGGGCGGAAGAGGCAAAGCTTATTTTGGCAAATGGCGTCAGTTGCATCCTTGTAGCTGCCTAAAAGAACCTCAGTCTTCTTTCTCCTCGGGGAACCGGGTGCACATTTATGGCATGCCTACTGTGTGCCAGCCACTCGACTTCATCTGTTAGGTTGAAACTTACTTAATACTGCAACGAACCCTGTAAAGTTAGTGTGATCGATCCCTACAGGTACTGAAATAGGTTCACAGGCTTAAATACTAGCTCACTTTTGCACAACCAGTAGGTAAGTAGTGAAAGGAGAAAGCAAACTCAGGTGCCTGTTCACCACACTGCCTTTTCTTTTTCCTCCTCTTCCTCCCCTTTACCCCAATTCAATTCATCATCGAATTTTATTGGTTCTACCTAGATAATGACACTGGGGTCTTTGTCTCCCCTCCACCATCTTTACTATTTGTGCTCTATTACTGCTGCTTATAGGCATATGCAGCAGCCTCCTAGCCTCCTCTCTGTTTCCAGTCTCTGCCCGTCCTCCCCACTCCCTAGCCCCATCTTGCTCCCTGTGGCACCATCATATTAACAGATCTGCTAAGACTCCAACTCTTCCATCACCCTGCAGTGCTTATAGGATGTAAAACATTTCAGACCAGCTTTCCAACCTGCCTTTCTGGCCATCTTGTCCAACACTCGCAAAACCCACCAAACCCTCTGGTTGCTCTCCAGTCCCTCTGCACCCATGACCTTGCCACCCCAGTTCTCCGCCTGGCAAATTTTCAAGGCCCAATTCAAATGTCGCCGCCTGTGAAAGAGTCATCCCAGGCTATGGACTTTGTACACATTTTTAATGAAATAATTTCTGCTGAACAATATCTAGTGGTTGAAATGTCTAATTCATCTTTCCTACTTGATAACGAGCCCTGAAGGCAAAAAGATCATGCTGTATTTGTCTTTGGATTGCCAGCATTCAGAAGAACGCCTGGCCCAAGGTTAGTGATTAACAAATGTGCATTAAATATACACATGCCCCCATAGCCTTTGGTACACATGAAAGCACGCTGAGAAACTACACAGTACCGTGGATTGAACACTGAACTGAAGCAGGAATTAGTCCTGGCTCACCCATCCATGGCCCGTACTACCTTGCACAGAAAGGATCTGGGCCTCAGTTCCCCCACGTATAAAATGTGGGAAGAACGGAGTGCCCTTCTGGGGCTTACATCTGATGATGCCAAGACTTGACTGCTTACCCCTAAAATTGTGTCTGTTTCTCCCCAGAAGGAAAAGACCTCAGAAGTCTCCTAAGGACAGTCATGGAGCACAACCCAGACCCTGTAGCAGAGACCTCCATCGCCAAGTTCAAAGGTCAAGACTTTAACTCTTTGCGGGACCATTGCCTAAGAAGGGGCAAGTGCTTTGTGGATGAGACATTCCCTGCTGAAGCTTCTTCCATAGGCCAGAAGCTGCTCCGAGGAAAAAACATTTCCAACCTGGAGTGGAAGCGGCCACAGGTGAGTGAGCCCCCTGGAGCACAGCCAGCTCTGGGACCCGTGGGGCAGCCCACCACGACACCTCCCAGTAGAAAGGAAGATAGGCCCCAGAGAATTTCAGAGAAGACTCATTCCAAAGTAGAGGGAGAATGAAATCGAGCCCGTCCCTCTGCTGCCGTATTATATCTGCTCAGTGGGATGGGAAGATCCCGTGCCAGGAGTAGGACCTGGACCCTCGGTTTTCAAGCCACGCACTGAGCTTGCCACCAGATTAAAATGCCTCTGTTCGCTCATAGGAAGGATGGGAAGCCATGGGTGTGAGGATTGTAATAGCTGGTCTTTAGGGTCTCTCCCCCTCCATAATTGAGCCCATCTATCAGCCTGTCACCCTTTATTCTTTCCAGGTGTCAGTGTCTTTATATTCTTTCTCCTTCCCTATTAGAATTTACTCAAGGGGAATATATCATGTCAGTCGTTTATACTATAGGATGAATTTAAATAATTGCCTCACCTCTTTCTCTTTTATATTCACACTCTCAATCTTGTAAAGACTTGATCACCCATAAAAGAATTTTAGACATCCACTGTAAAATTAGGAAGATATTGCAAGGCTGCATTCAAACCACCGATTCCCCTTCCTCCACTGACAGCCACTAACTGCACCTTGGAGCAAGGGGAGTACCTTTTAATGGTCCCTGGCTGGCAGGCAGAAAGCAGCAATCAGCAAGCCTGCCTTTCCCGTTTGTCCCATCCAGGCTAATGGCCTTTTGGGTGGTGCCACCCACAATCAGGGTGGGGGCTTCTGTTTTCAGTAAATCTATTCAGCCACACCCAGAACTATGTTTATTCCAATCAGTGGACTAATTTAGTTTCACACATCCTTAATTCCAGCATCACACACCCTAGATCCAGCAAGCTCTAAAAAGCCCTTGCTATGAGTGCATGATCCTTTGGGGGGATATCTAGATATAAGCCATAACACTCTGCCCCAGCCTCCAAAAGACTCATGCACATCTCTTTGTGTATAAATAATTTAGTCCATCTGTAAGAGTTGCCAAAGTCCTAACAGTTTCAGCGCTGCTGAAAAGTCCAAATCCAAAGTCTCCTCTCAGATTTAAGGCAAACTCTTAGCTGTGAATCCCTGTACAAATGAAAAGAAAGTTAAATGCTTCCAATATACAATGGCACAAGATAAACATTCCTAATCCCAAAGGTACAAATAGGGGGATAGAAAGGAATGGGACCATTAAGTCCCATAGTTCCATGTCCAGCATCTGGGGAAATTCATGGCAAGATATCAACCCCACAGGGCTTGGGTGGCTCCACCCATATGGTACCCTTGGTACTTGTAGCTCTCACGGCTTCTCTCTTGGGCCGGCTTTGCTCATTCCTTATAGCTTTCCTCAGATGATCCACATTCCTAGCTTCTCCAACTTTCCAGAGTCTCCACTGCACCTTCAGCTTCACGCACTGCCCTCTCAGGAACACAATGCCTGGCCTCCCAGGCCTTCTTCTGAAATCTCTTGCTTTCTACATGTGACTAAAACCAGCACCTCATGGATGACGCCAAAGTCCCCTGCCAGCTGGAGCAGTAGCCAGGCTTCCTTCTTTCTTGGCTATAGGGCTTGAGTGCCTGGATTGCTGAGTGCTATGAACCCAATCTTAAGGAACAAATTCTCTAGGCTGCTGCCATCCTGGAACATGGTGCTCTGGGGCTCTCTTCTCAAAGCAAAGTCTTTCACCTTTGCAATTTTGAGGCTGTAAAGGCTGGAGTTCTGCTGGTTCTTGTGATGTCCTCACTCCATCTTTTCTGTCATCTTATTCCTTCTCAGCAACCAAGTTCTCTGCTCTATCTTTGCCGTCTGAAACTTTACCAGACTGCAACTCGGAATGTGTTTACTGAAGCTCAAAATGTTTTGAATCATTCTACAGGACTCCTTGCTCTTGGTTCTCAACATAGATCTGGCTAAAATTCCCCAACAGTATCCACGGCACTGCCTCAACATTAGACTGCCTTGAAATTTCTTCTGCCAGATTAATTAGTCCACCACACTTAGTCTCAGGCAAAGTCTCTGGACATGAGCAAAATGCAGACAAATTTTCTGCCAATGCATAGCACACATAGTTTAGAGTCCAAGGGCCAATGTAATCCTTATTCCTAACTGAAAACTGAACTTGGTCTTTACCAGATAGATATGTCAGCATTCCGGTCTTCTGAGCTCTGAATGGACCCTCCCATCAAATTCAGTTTGCACATTCCAAGACTGCTCCTTCCAGCAGCATCTTCAAACATTTCCAAATTCTTCCTGAGAGCCAGTTCCAAAGGCTTCTGAACCACATAGTTAGGTAGTGTCACAGCAATGACTCCACTTCCATGGTGCCAAAATCTGCCTAAGTTACTTTTTTCATTGATGGGACAAAATACCCAAACTCACAAGTTAAAGGAGGAAAGGTTTATTTCAGCTCACATTTTGTAGAGGTTTCATTCTATCGTCAGCTGGCTCCAAGGCAGAGTGGCATGGCACAAGGGCATCCCAGTGGAGAGAGTCCACAGTGGGTGGGCAGGAAGCGCCAAGCAGAGAGCCTGCCTTTCCATTTTGTCCCATCCAGGCCACAAGCCATTTGGGTGGTGCCACCTACACCCAGGGTGGGTTTTCTGTCTTCAGTAAATTTATTCAGTTACACCCAGAACTATGCTAATTCCAAT
>PVJO010032334.1:0-13317 GCA_004026905.1 Hystrix cristata | reverse complement strand
TATAATGAATTGTACATTTTACCGGTATAAGATTCACATCACTTGACCTGCAGTATATTAGAATCATGATAGAAAAATGTAATTTCTATTGAGATTCACTAAATCACCAGTTTGATATAAAATGCATTGCTTTGCTTCCAAACCATATTTATAGTTCCTTTTTGTTTGTTTTGATCAAATTCTCTCCATTTGCTCTCAGTCTAAATCGGCTTCGTAATTTATCTAAATGTGCAGTGAGAAGAAACATTGTCACAATGACTCCATTTTATTCTCAGTGAAGATGGGTTTTGATATAAAACTTTAATATGAAAGGAGGAATCAAATTTAGTTTCTCAGTGTGATCCTTTTTAGTGTTCTGTACTGCTAAGTTTTCCAATGTTAATATAAAAGTGATGTGTGCAAGACGACAACGTTGAGTCTGCTCGCTGAGTCCTGTTCTTCGAGGTTAAGGCCTCTGGACTTCACCTGGACCGAGCTCACTGGCGGCACTAGGTGTGAGTGAGAGTGCAGGATTCCTGCCCAGGCTTGACTGTTCTTGTTTTGTCTTCCACAAACTCTGTCTGTTACTTGTTCTACCATCAGTACTTCGGTTCAGCCTCAGTGACTGGAAGGTTTATGATTCTGTGCCTTTGGCAAGGCGTGAGCAGGGAAAACCAAAAGAAGAAACCATCTGAGTGAGGAAGGCAACATTTGTAAAAACAGACAGGAAGACTTGCTATTTGTAAGGTACAGGGAACTGCGTACTTGTATTTTCTTTTTATTTGCCCTCTGGAGACTCCCCATTTTTGGCTTCAGGCCTTTGTCCCTTCCCTGACCCACACTGAGTGACCTGCAGCTGCCCGCCGCCACATCAATAAGGGAACAAATGAATGAATGCGCGTCCTGCAGTGGCCTTGACTGTGACAAGACTCACTTTGTCTTCCCGGTAACTTTTTTTTTTTTTTTTGTGATGCTGGGGATCGAACTCAGGGCCTTGTGCTTGCAAGGCAAGCACTCTAATCACTGAGCTAAATCCCCAGCCCCCCAGTAACTATTTTGCATGTGTGGTTTTAAATTGTAGGTAATGATGTACCTGTATAGCAATTTTTCTATTTTTTAAATGTTCTCAAAATTTACTTTCTTTCCTCAATTTCCTCTCTCTCTGTCCTCTCTTACTCTCTCTCTCCCCCCCTCCCCTCCTCTTCCCTCCCTCTCTCTGTCTCTCTCTGTCTCTTTCTCTCTCCCTCTCTCCCTCTCCTTCTCCCTCTCCCCTCCTCCTCCTCCCTTCCCTCCCTAACTCAGTTGTCTATTTCTTTTTCATTTTTTTACAAACAAACAAGATCTATATAATGTAGAGCACAGTGAATTTCCTTAGGACAAATATTATTCCTTTAGAACTGTAGCTTTCTCGTAGGATTCACTGTACATGTTGTTTATTTGTCAATCTTATAAATTTATGATGTGTCATTTTTTTTATTGATTTCCTTTGGGGTGTATTTGTTTTAGGTACAAAGAGCTGAGCTAGGATCATAAACTGGTGTGTTATTTTTTGATGTTATTAGTGTTTTCTGAAAGTGTAAGAAGCTGAGAGTAGCAAGTTCATAGAATAACTGCAAGTTGAAAGATCATATTGATCTTTTTAATATTAAAAATCAATGTTGAAGTCAAGAAATCAACATGGAAATTAGATTGCAAAGCACGAATTCAATTATTAGCTTGTGAATGCTTGCAAATTAATAATAATAATAATGATGATAAAGATAACAGTTTATATTCTTTAGATGTTTAACCATGTGCCAGTCACAGACCTTTATGTATGTTATATGGATTTTTAAATTTTATTTTTATAATAATCTTCTGGGGTTATTAATTTTATGTGCCTTATTTATGAAAGGAAACTAAACTCTTAGAGAAGCTAAGTTGCTGAACATTGCAGAACTAGTCGTTGACTAAAATCTTATTTACACTTAATTATTTCTATCCTTGAATCCAGTGCTACTGACCAGACATGCAGCCCTTATTCTGAGATTCCATGAGTTCCACCTCTTCACATGACAATTTAGAGTGGTGGTTTCCGAAGTTGTCTTAGCTAAGGATTCTTGTAATTATTCCAAATGTGTCTGCATCCCACACTAATCTATCACTCTGTGAAGGAGTGTGTAAGGCATCAGTAATTTCTGAAGCTTCCTCTCTCTGCTACAGGATTCCAGTGTCTGCACAAGTTTGGGAAACACTGAGTTAGAAGCAATGATGGTAAAAAACCAAGCTCTCCTCATTCCTAAGCTAGTTTTCATTCTTTTGAATATTTCGATTGGTTGCTAATTCCTAAAAGAATCTTTCTCCTTCAACTTCTTTTTGTGTACATATTACGGTCTTGGCATGAACTAAACGTTCTACCTGTGTTGTCTCTCCCAATATTCACATAGAATCTCTAAGAAAACTAAGGCTGGGAGCATTGGGAGAAATTCATCAAGGTCGTAGGTATAGTTTGTGGTGGAGCCGGGTTTCAAAATTTAAGTCAGCCTGACTCTAGGAATTATATTGTCTCAATTTCAGAGTCACTTTTCTTGGTTTCTATTCTTATGATGCCTAGCAGCCTATTTGTGTTCTGGTTTCTGACATTTCTGTTTGCTGACCCTGGTTCGAAATTTGGAACATTAACATTAAGCCTAAGTCTGACTGCTTCCTATGTTGAAAGTCTTAATCATGCTAACTGCTGTGTTTAGAGCCTTATCTATATATATATAGGCTCCAGCTGTTCTTGCTAATGAAACTGTTGGAGCACAGAAACTAGCTCCATCTTGTGTTCTCCGTGCGGCTCAACTGAAAAAAATGAAAGAAGAAAAAGGAAAAAGAACTTCCACTCAGATACTTGAAATTTATGCATGTGGCCTGGGTCTCCTTTCTACTGATACTTTGCTGGCCGGCTTTCACTATTCTTATGTCCCAGTTCCCAGTCATAGCTCTGTAGCTCCACGACGCGTTAAGAATTCCTTATCTTGTGTTGTACAATAAATCACGGAATCATTACAATGGAATTCAGAATTTTTAAATTATGACTAATGAGATCCAAGTATGCACTGGTGAATTCTTCTCACAGAAACTGAATATTTGTATTGCATTTATGGAATTGTATTATTTTATTTTTAAAATCAACCTAGTAGCTAATTTTAATATTCATGTAATAATTTTATTACAAGATGTTATCGTCCTTTGTCATTTTCTGTCACAGTGTTTTGGGCAGAGAAAATTAATAAGCACATTGAATAAATGTTTGGATTATGTTTACTGACTCTTGTATTATTCATGGAGGTGAAGCCTGCTGAGGTGGCGTATTATTTGTGCAGTCACACAGGACTTCATGCTCAAAAGGGGCCTGTGCTCGGTTTAACAGTCTGCTGTCACTCTCTTAAAATTCTTTTTTTTTTTTAATTTATTTTTAACCAAGAACATGTATTGGTACATTGCACATATAATGATCACATTCATCACATTTATTTTGTACCTGTACATGATGCATCTTGGTTCTCCCCCATCTCCTGACCCTTCCCTTCTGTTCCCCCTTCCCTATTTACAGCAGGTTTATTGATATTTTTCCATGATTTCTTAAAATTCTTAATAATTTTCAGGTAAGGGCTCTATAGCTTAGTTTTTTCCCAGTTCCCCCAGCCTAGTCTTATGGAGCTGGTCCTGCATGGAGGGCATACGTGTAATCATAAATTTAGTGTCCAAAATAGTTTGCCAGGATTTGGGAGACTATTTAAACTCCTGGTGCCCAGCATGTTGGTTCAGACATCTATGAAATCTTATGGTTATTTTAATAAAAATCGAAACATTTCATTTAGAATCAGAATGACCATCATCTGCTTGACATGTACAGGCTCACATTTTGCGTGAACGTAGATGCGAGTAATAAAATGCAGCTTCCTGGGTGTGGTGGCTCATGCCGGTGAGTCCTGGCACTCGAGGAGGTTCAGGCAGGAGGAATCCAAGTTCAAGCACAGCCTAAGTGGCCCAGCAACGTGGTGAGACCCTGGCTCAAAAACCAGACACAACAATATTTAAAAAGCTCTGGCCATGTAGCTCAATGCAAAGGCCTTGGTTCAATCCCCAAGACCACAGAAATCAATCAGTCAATCAATCTGTCAATCGGTACACAACTCCTTCCGCTATCTTTACTGAGCTCACGAATTCAGGAAGTTTAGGTATTGCAATATAAGTCAGATTCGACATGTATTTTAAAACTAAAATGTTCTTGATATAACTAAATTGATTAATATGAACTTTCTCAGCTCTGTTCATAGAAATAAAAATGTAAAATGTTGTAATAATTTTAAAATATATCTTTGAGCCTAAAGAAGTTCTCACATTCTAGAAACAAGATGAGAATATCTTTCTGTGGAGGATTCAAGATCAGATATGTGACTTGGTTCAGTACTCACTCATGTGCAGTAAAAGAAATTAATTCTGTACATGAAAGCAGAAAAATATAGTTTTGATTTTTATGTTATATCTGTTAATAAATAAAAATAAAATTATAAGAAAAAAAGAAAAGAAAAGACAACATCACAAACTGAGCATAGTAGTACATGCCTGTAATCTCAGTACTCTTGGAGACTGAGGCAGGAGAATCTCAGGTCTGAGCCCAGCCTGGGCAACTTAGTGACTTAGCGAAACCCTGTCACAAAATAAAAAATCAAAAAGGGATGGAGATGTGGCTTAGTACAAATGCCCTGGGTTTAAGTCTCAGTGCTAAAAAACAAAAACAGCAACAACAACAACAACAACAACAAAAAAGAGATCTATTTGTCACAAAGAATACTTGCACGGTACACCAAAACAATACTTTAAAGGAAATACTATCAAGAGGAAAGTAGTACTCAAACTTTAAAAGGTATTATGTGGAATGAAGAGTTATTTTCTTATGAAAGAATAATTCACTGTGTGTACATGTAATCCAAACCAGATGCGTACCTCAGGGAAGGCCAAAAAAATATATGTAGCAAAAATTGAAAAGCAGAAAAATAGGCTTCAATTTTATCTGTAACATGTTTCTTAAGACAGTAATACTTGTAAATATATAACAATATATAACAAACCTTAACCTGCATTCAATCAGTGACAAGTACGTTGGTATGTTTTTGTGCTGGTCAGCACATTTTTATGTTTTATAACATTCTCATTTTTAAATATATAAAAGTTTAAAGAGCAGTTTTATGTATTAAAATTTTTTTTAACTATTAAGCCATTTGTTTCAGTTAATCCATTTCAACCTAAGCCAGATTTGAGAGGCCCCCTCTTCCCCTCCCCTACCCCCTCTCTCAGCCTTTTTCTCTATCTCTCTCTCATTGTTTCTCTCTCTGTGTCTCTCTCTTTCTGTCTCCATATATGTATACGCACACATATATTATAAATATCTATAATTTTACCATGTCATGGGTAAGGAGAAACTTAGAAGCTTGGGATTTAAAGGTGGATGTTAGAATAGGCAAGGGTATACCACAAAAATGAAAAACCCCATGTCAGTGCTTTTAGGTATCAAAGTCTTATTAGTCACTCATGAGAAGTCCACTGGACACTGCATTGACTCTCTAGGGTGTCATTCTCTCCCGATGTAGGTTGAAAATGCCTTCCTGTATTTTTTAACACAAAGTTTTGCTCTATCTAGGATGGAAAATGGGAAGATGAAGAATCATGTACCTTTCTGAAATGTTCTTCTCTGTGAATTTTCTCACCCGTTTACCTCAGTAATAAAAGATAGATGTCCTAATCTTTCAAAGATAGTGAAGTGGCGGGAAGGAAAGGAGAATTAGAAATATTTGTTTGCCTTAGTGTGCAAAGACACAATTTTGCTGTCATCACACAACTGGTAGCTAGGTAGAGATTCTAGATCAGTGGTTCTTGCCTCAGCACTGTTGCCATTTTGGGCTACATAATTCTCTGTTGTGTGAACATGTCCTGTGCATCATGAACGCCTAGAGGCATCCTGCCGAGGGCAGTGGCATTTTCCATCGGCAAAAACCGAAAACATCTCCAGATGTTGTCAGATGTCCCCTCAAGAAAAACTTGCTCCTGTTTGGGAACAGCTGTCTAAAGAAACTAAAACTGTTTCACAGAGTAAATTGAAAATCTTTAAGATTCTCTATTAAGTAGCAAGGGTTAACAAAGCTTATTCCTGAATTTATATTGATTCACCGTGTCCTTCATAAAATCTCTAGCACTATGATTAATTCTTAACCTTTTGGTTTGTGTCAAAATGATGACAATCACATACTCCCATAGAACATTCCAGTGGAAAATAATTTTTACCTCAATGTGGGCACATCGATCAAGATGCCAGACATTAGGTGCAGTTTTGGAATATTTTCCTAGAACCTTGGCACAGTGGTCCAAATTTCAAAATCATGAGAGTAAATCCCAGTCAGTATTCAGAGAAAGGCCAGGAGATGGAGAGAAGTTACAAGAGGTAACACTGGAGGAACATGTTGGGAAAATAAAATCAAGAAAAGAACAAGGACCAGGATCCAGATGGTTTCTATAATAAAACAATTGTTGATAGAAACAAGAAATGGTGATGTTTATGTTCACTCAGTGTTGAGTGTTCTCAGACCGCATTTCCAAGCTGACAGATGTGAATGCCAGAGTGACCAATTGGATAAATGGATACAAATGGATCTGAGACTTCTCAATCACTAAACTGATAAACCACGAGACTGGAAATTAGTGCCAGTGAGTTGTGGGGCTGCCTAACCGGGATGGAGAAAATGGAGATAAAGATGAAAGAATGGAGATAGCAGTTGAAAGATGTTAAAATCCTGGATATTCTCCTTTAAGTCGCTTTAGATGTTAATGATAAGAAAGTATTTGTATCTTTGTATGATGTATTATGGGGCCTAGGAAAATACAAATCAATGCAATGTGCTTGTTTGCAATCTATTTCGCTATTATCAGTATTTATATGCTAATTCATGCTGTAAGAAATTAATAAAGTGCTATTATAAAATGAATCAGCTGGCATCATGTTTAATGCTTGACACTAAGCTTATTTGATTTAAATGGAATCCTGTAAATAATTTTTAGTGTCTTGCTCAATAAATCATTTGCTTAGGTAAATAATAAATGTGAGACTCATCTGATGGGCACAGCTATGTTTAATTTTAAAAAAGGAATTAGATAATGATATATATTCCTTGGAAATGATTCAAACAATAAAGAAATGTATAAAGATTGAAAATTCTCTGTTCTTCTGCCTCTAAGGTATTCCCCAAACCTTCAAACTCTTTACACTCTAGTTGCCAGATCAATTTGTAAATGATCTTTAATTTTATTTCTTTTAAAAAATTCTGTCATTCTGCCTTCACTTTCCAAAGAATAACTTTTTGTCAGGTATTTCTTAATACTAATTTTTATTGAGTTATGCTTTTGTAAATATTTACATAAAATCCTATTATTAACAAGTATATTAAATTAACCACTACTCTAAGCAGTTTGCTTACTCGTTCTTGTTTCTCGTACTTATATATTGTTTTCATTTTCCAATTTATTTTTCAATTTTTTTACCTATAAATTTCTTTTTGAATATTTTAAGAGTAGGTAGGTATAAACTTCAAGTTTAAAGCTTTCTTACCTAGCACATTTCACATATTACTGCTTTCATATTCTGTGTTTTTGTTTGATTAGCATTTCTTATTATAGTTTATTTGGTTTTTGTTCCTTTATAGAAATCTTCTTTCTTCTCACTAATGATTTGTAGGATTGTCATCCTTGAAGAATTCACTGAGGAGAAGTACAGGGAAGTGAGGCTGTATTATTACGCTATATCTTGTGTTTTGGAAGAGTATCTTCCCTTGTGTGAAGCTTCTAATATACTGATTCAATATTTTGCCATTGAACAGTTTTCTACTTTTGTTGAAACCCCCATCCCCACCACCATCTGTCTGTCTCTGTCTGTATCTCTGTCTCTCTTTCCTTTTCAGTTTTGGAATTTTAACAGCCATGCTTTTAGTTTCTAAGAATTTGGGGGCTTTTTTTTAAATAATAGGCTCTTCCGTGTATAGAATGTGCTGGCATCTTGAAACTCTTTGAAGATATAAATTATACATTTATTTCCTTCACAGATTTCTTCTCAATCCTGAAATAGCTGTTTCTTGCAGTTACTGTTCGTTTATACAGTCTTTTCCTGCTGATCTGTTTCCTCAAAGACTTGATGATTTGGGCAGTTTACTTATAGATGTAAATTAAGGTTTTGTGTGACCAAAGCTGCGGCCTGAGAGTCTCAACTGGACAATCTTGAAGAGTTATGTAATTAATAGATAAAGCTGTTGGAGATCTGCCATCCAGTTGACTTCTTTTCCTTTGACTGTTGTGTACTTGTGTTCTGAGCAGGGGGTCCCTTTGCCAAAGTGATCCATGCCCTGGAGTACTCACAGTTTCATCTCCCAGTGTGAGTCTCCTGTGGGACTGACTGCTTTATTTAACAAGTTGTACTTATAACTTTAGCCTGACTGGACCTTCTCAGCTAATTGTTATCTACCTATGAATCCCAAGGGCTGTTTTTGCTTTCAACCTTGCTGCCTGAGTTACTAGCTATCACAAAGTTCCACTGAAAATATTTATCATTTTAGATCCTCTTTGGAGGCCTTAGCCCAAATATCAAACACATTAAAACATTTCCACATCAACAATAAACACAAATATTTTATAGTACAAACACATCAAAATACTAATTTAAAAAGTATTTGGCATCACATAATTGATGAGCTGCCTTTGTTTTGGAGTATATCACCATTTGACTGAGAAACCCTCAGTTTTCTCATTATACATTTTTAATAAACATAATCTACTGCCTATACTTAAATTTATACAGAAATTGATTACTAGTTCTTAAGAACGCTAGGGTTAGTAACTTATGGCAAGCATTATTAACCATGTACAATTGTAGCACAGCAGAATGGGCACTGCTGGGAGACTTAGAATGAGTCCAAATCCTAGAGAATAAGTCCTGTTTCCCTGCTGATTAGGGGACAAGTTGAAGCCAACTCTGGAAAATGTATACCAACCTGATTTATCATATCGACATTCCTATCTTATGATAATTATTTGGAATATTTGTTTTACTATTAATATGGTCTCCTCAGTGGACTATAACCTGGAATGCATAAAGTTATTTATGTAATTCCCAAGTATGGTATATTTCTTAAAGAGTATATATTTTTTGGAAGAGAGATACATGAGCAATGTTTTAAAACTTCTACAACAAATAAAATCACTTATTTTCTGTATTAAGACACATTTGTAGACTGTACTGAGTATGTTACCTTTTTAGGATTGACCAAACTTTTGATACTATTAATGAGCTTCACACTTGAATAAAACTCAGAAAATTCTAGGTGTTTCATTCTTAGGTTGTGAATGTAAAGATTTTATGGCAGTAATTCTTAAAATGTCAAGAGAGAAGTATATATTACATCATTTCAAGAATTTAACTAAGGTTGGAAACAAGGCGCTTCTCAGAGTACTGAAACCCACATTGTGCTGGTGGTTTTGGAAGATGGTAGGCTCCCTGGATACCATCTTTGGACCCAAATTATTAACTCCTGCTGCCAAACGCGGATATAATTCTCTGCTCAATATATCATGCGTGTGTACTAATTATTGTATGTGTATTTACAACCAAAATATTTGAAAAAATTAATATCAGGAAAGAAAGACAAGGAAGGGGAAGAAAACCTTCTTTGTGCTTGGGCCCTCATTTAAAACGTTCGATCTGCCCTCACCTGAAATGCTATATACAGGGTGTATTATAGGAATATAACCACAGTTTTGGAAGATAGATAACTATCCATCAGAATTTCAGGCCTGCTACTTGACAAAAGCATAATGCTGGTAAATTTCAGTGTCTCTGTCTCATAACTTTATCCTTAAAATGGGATAACTTCTGACCTTCCTCATAAGAAGTTAGATATAATAAATGATAGATTTGATTATTATAACATGAGATGTTTATAACCACACCCATTAATAAAGTAGCTTTCCTAATCTAAT
This sequence comes from Hystrix cristata, assembly GCA_004026905.1. Classification (NCBI taxonomy): domain Eukaryota; kingdom Metazoa; phylum Chordata; class Mammalia; order Rodentia; family Hystricidae; genus Hystrix; species Hystrix cristata. The sequence goes on along the minus strand of PVJO010032334.1, from coordinate 3,294 downwards.
ATTATTTAGATTCCAAAATTATCCTTTGATTAGCTACGATCTTAGTTTATGCATCAAGATACATTTTTTTCTGAAGAATACCTAACTGCACTGTTACTTGTTTCTCTGTTTCTATTTGTCCATAAAATCTCATGATAGAGTTGTTTTCTTCCTGCTTTGGCTCAGTCTCCAGGCTCATCAGTGAGAAGAAACAAATTCAAATGAGTGATAACCCATGTTAGTCTCACTCTTGGGGCATTGGCTACTATTGTAATAATGGCAACATTTGGAAATAGAAGATAAAGCACCGAGGAAATACAGACATGGCTTTCTTAATAAGTATACTATTCTTCAGTATTTTAGATACCTTAAAATAACCATCTACCCATAAAGTATGTTTACTTTCATAAATAACTATCTTAGTTGGAACTTTTTGAATACATATACTTATTTCAGAAACAATAAGCACTGTGAAATTTACTCAGAAATTATTGTAATTATATGCAAAAAAAAACAAACTCCAAGAAATTATTTATCATGCTTCTGGGAACAATTTTAAAATGATTCATTAACAAGTTGTAGAAATCAATGTATCATGTCTTAAATGAGTTATATTAGTAATCAAAGGTTTTCAGTTATGGTCTGATGATATAGTCTATCTAGGAGTCTGTCTTTGTACTTTTATTTCTAAATAGTTGGTTTCTTTTCAATGGGGGTAGGTAGAGGGTTAAGAGAGAGAGGAAAGAAGAAGAATTTAGGGAAAGATTTATTGACATACCTTTCCTTTTATTATTTTTTTCTGTTCAAAATATAAACAACCCAGAGCAACATCTGTCAAAATGATAATTCACAAAGAAATTCTGAAATCGTTAACTTTTTGTGAGGTGATACAGCTACATTCAGAAAGGAGTCCACCTGTTCTCTTCTGGCTATAAGGTGGGTCCAATTTGTAGCACGGGCCTGTGGGAATGGTGTGTGCATCCGGAGCGGGAGAGTGTTGGACAGGATTTCTAGGCTTGCAATGCATTCATTTCCACTGCATCTTTTTGGGCCACCAGTCTCTGGACTACATAAGGTCCATATGTGAATTTAAACACAACAAACTCAACAGATGTCTCTTGCTTTTCTGTAGTCAGCTAACTAAAGGACATGTTTAGGCATGAACTGTTATTGGAAGTAAATAGTACTAGAGATAATATTTCTCTCTTGGATGAGGCAGAAAGCATTCTGTTGATAAATTATGTGTGTAAGCCTCTTCTGAATTTCACCCTCATAAAAGTTAGCAGATTTTCTCGGTATTCTGAGTACTGTGATACAGGTTTATATATAATAAGGCTTTTATGACAACAACTGTGAAGTGGTTCCTGATTGTACCTCCTTTTATTATTCTGCCTTCACATTCACCCTTTAAATGGATATTTTCTTCATATTTTTATTAATTGAAATATTCTAATCATGGAGCTGAAGGATTTTTTTCCCTTTAATAGGCTAATTATACCAAATACAGTCTGGGAGATGAGATGAGTAATCTAACATTTCAGAATGAGTATGTTCAACTATTTTTGTCCTTTGTCTTTATTCTCTTTATATCCTTTACATTGTTTTTGCTTTTCCTATATATTGTTTTTATTCCTACTGTTGTTGCTACTTCTATGTTCCTTTTTATTTCTCCCTTATATTGTTTGCTTTCTATTATTTTGATTTTTAGCTTTCTCCTACCCTCTGCATATGAGGATTCCATTCTTCATATCTTATCCAACATAGAATTTATGCGAAGTCGTAATGTTACTGTTTCTTTAATCCTTGTTTTGTTTTTGTTTCTCTCATTCCAATTTAATTTAATCTATTCTAAGACTTTACTCTATTTTCTAGTGTTAGACATTCCTCAATAATATTCAGGCTTTCCTTGTTTCTAATATAAGCTTTTAGCTTTATAATTTTTGTATACATTGATTTAGCTAATTAGCACTTATTTTGACTTGCAGTTTGGTTTTAAGCACTTCCCAATTTTAGTTATTATTACTCACTGTGTATGTCAAATTTTGCACACATATGTTATTTTTAGTCGTTTTTTGTTATTTATCAACTTGCTTGTCTTGTGGCTAGAAAAATATGATCTGTTCGAAATGATCTTTTATATCTATTGAACTTTGCCTAGGAATATTTTCTCAAGGCCCACACGAATAAAAACAAGTTTCTTTGTCATCTTCTTTTGCTGCCAAGTGGATTTTTTTTTCAGTCTACTTTCTTTTAGGGGTGAAGCACTTTGGAGGATTTATGAGTTTTTCGAGGTGCCTGAATTTTAAAACCCATCTAATTAAATAAAGGTAAGATTTTTAAAAGTAATTATGGGTTAACCAAATAATCATTAAAAAATTAACTTGGATACTATGTCTCACCAAACACAAGAATAAAATCCAAATGCATCAGAGATCCAAATTTTAAGCAAGGAAGTGAAAGACCTCTGCAATGAAAGCTATAGTACTTGGAAAAGGGACTGAAGAGGATGTCATAAAAAGGAATGCTATCCCCTGTTCCTGGATAGGGAGAAACAATATAGTGAAACTGGCCATACTTGCAAAGCTATTTTATAAATTTAATGCAATCCCAATCAAAACACTGATAACATTCCTTACAGAGCTGGAGAAAGCAATCCTAAAATTCTTACGGAACCAGAAGGGACCTAGAATAGCAAAAGCAATTCTGGGCAACAAAGGCAAGGCAGGGGGCATCACAATCCTGGAATTCAAGTTATACTACAAAGCTATAGTAGTAAAAACAACACGTTAATGCCCAAAACAAAATAAAACAGATCATGGATCAGTGGAACAGAATAAAAGATACAGAAACGACTCCAGGCACACTCAGCTGTGTTATCTTTCATAAGAGGTCAAAATCCCTTGGCAGAAGGAAAAATAGCCTCTTGAACAAATGATGGGAGGAAAACTGGCTTTCAACATGCTGAAGGTTGAACCTGGACCTGTGTCACTCGCCATACACTAAACTAAAATCAAAATGAATCAAATATGTAAACATTAGAACAGAAACATTTTATCTGCTAGAAGACAAAAATAGGTGAAACTCTTGGAGACATAGGTGTAGGTAAAGACTTTTTGAACAAAAGTCTGGTTCCACAAGAAATTATACCAAGAATCAGCAAATGGGATCACATGCAACTAAGAAGTTTCTCCATAGCAAAGGAAGCCACCAACAGAGTGAAAATATAACCTACAGAATGAGAAAAGTTTTTTTGCCCTCTACTTCTCAGGCAAAAGACTAATATCTAGAATTTATAAAGAACTCAAAAAGTTAGAC